>PVKC010016293.1:0-20899 GCA_004027635.1 Crocidura indochinensis
TTCTCAGAACACAAAATTCATTCAAACTGGGCATTTGGAAAATCTTGTATTTCAACAACATACTGAGAGTGTGAGGTGGTGATAATTAGACCTTCTGATGCCCCTTATTCTACATAGTCTAGGCTTCTTGATCTCTGCCAGCCCTGTTTCTGCCTGTGGTATATAAAATGAAACATTAAGTCATTAATTAGAAAAATTGAACTTCATGTCTGAGTTCTGATACCGATTTTGCTCAGTTTCTTAAACTTTGGGAATTACAACTGCAATGTGCTGAATTATAGTAGAAATTGTCCAATGGGAACATTGATTCAAACATCGGACCTTTACCCTAGTCCTCGCAATTAGGTTTTAGTCAAATTATGTGGAAGATAAAGTTAGTACTACAGTTTTAGGCTGAGTGCTGAAGAGAACATATAATGAGTTGCAATTTTTGGAGCAAAATGTTTCCACATTTATGTGAAATGGTTGAAAAAAACCTTAGAAAGGGCCGATATTTGGGCTATGTATCATAAAGCTGTTAAATGGAAGAAATCATAACTTGAGAAATTAGCTTATTCTTAAAAAATAGCTGCAAAATAAATTTTACCTGTGTACCATTTTATGTTTTCTTGTATTTAGAAAATATGACTATTTGATTTTTGACAGTTAAACAGAAAAATCAAAATTGTACTATGAGGATGAAAAATGTCAAATTTTGGCTCTGTTGTACTTCAGTTTGTGCATAGAACTGTTTAGACAAAGGCTGACAAGACTGATAAGAAGGTAAAATTTAAGGTTCATTATATGGGTAAATGTATTCCATCTCCAATTCCCTAAGATATCCTATTTCCTTCCTTATTACTCTTTTATGGTTAATATAAGGTTTAGTGTTTTATGTCTATTAATCATCATGACCCAGACATGATGATAAACTTAGGCATACTTCTTCTAATTCATTGATTCTAATTATTCCATGAGAATATTTTTGTTTTGGGGCCACATTTGCCAGAGCTTAGGGCTTACTCCTGGCTCTTGAGCTGAAGAATCATTCATGATTGTCACAAGGGTGTCACATGCAAGGAAAGTGCCCTACCTGCTGTACTATCTCTCCTGCCTCTTCCTTGAATACTTAAACCACTCATTTTTAAATCTTGTTCATTTGTTAATCCTTCACTATTAGCATGTTTCCTGTAAATTAGTATAATGTTGGTGATATCAATTCATATACCTGGCTAATTATAAAAATTGACAAATTTGAATATACACATGTGGTAACCACTAACTGTTTGAACATGAACCTTCTTCTTTTAATAAAATAAATGGAATAAAACATTATAATTGTACATGGTCCTAACCACATGATTTATAATATCTGTAAGTAGAAGTAACCTCAGAGATAAGCAAAATATAGTAAGTAAATACAGTAGAATACTATCAAAACTTACAAGGAAGGAAGGGTATTCAGACATGTGTTATAATATAAATAAAACTTGAGGACATTGTGCAAAGTGAAATTAGCTACTCACCTGAAAGTTTAGCTATATGACTCTACATTGCCCTACAATAATCCATATTATAAACACAGAAATCTGATATAGAGTTGCCAGGGTTGAGGGTAGAAAAAAAAAGAGATTTATTTTAATGTGCATAGAGTTTCAGTTTTTGCAAGATGAAGTGATATCTTTGAAAGTAGATGGTGGTGGGATGGTGCAGTTTTACAACAATATAACGTAGCAATAATTGCACTTAAAAGCACTGAGTCACACTGTTGTAAATAATTGTGATAGTCCTCCTTGGGAAACATCTACTAGAGTTACCAGAAGGCACAAATTAATGTGGTCCCTGTGTAAAGAAGGACAAAACCATTTGTGAAGTGTTGCATATTTTAAAAGTTACACCACTAGGGGCTAGAGCTAGTCTAGTGGACTCAGTTGCCATCAACAATTGTCCCCCGGATAATATCAGGGGGCAGCTGTGGAGTCAACACCACTCTTCCCAGAGCTGATCAATGTGACTTCTAATACTGCTGGGTTGGACTGTGTATCTCAGGAATTACAAGGTTTAAGTGATATCATATTCTCAGGCCCTTGGATTGAAACCACTGATCCAGTTAGTTGGCTGTGCATTGTCAGTGGGGCTCTTAAACTTCTGATCACTTCTTAGTAACCCACCACAAATTTCAACAGCCAAATATGTGCTTTGGGTGTTTCACGCAATTAAATGTTAAATTTTATTATTATAGCATAATTAAATACTCTATTTTCCTTACCTCAAATTTGCCTTCCAAATACAGAAATAAAAATGTGTTGAACTCAAGAAGTTCTTTGAAGTAACTATGTCTTCTTGCTACCTGTCAGTCCTGATATTTGCAAAATGCTATAATTAACCTAGGTGATAAAGCAATTTAAAGACCTTTGTAGCACCATGAACATGCAGTTCGACACTTGGAGAAGAAAAAGCAAATCTTATATTAGACCAGGTGGAGGGCATTTCTCATTTCTGTGATAATGTGAATATTTAGATATCCCCAAAGTACGTGTTTCCTTTGAAGTTGAGCCCCAAGATGGGGTAGTTTAATTTGATTTGTTAAACTTGGATTTAGTCTGCCAGGCAACACAGCAGTCTTTGCAGGTATGGAAATGGTCTTTGTATTTAAATGTACTGCTTGGAACACACTTCCATCTGTTTTCTGTAGTTTACACAAAGCATTAGTTCATTTCCAGGGGTTCAAAAATTCTAATTCTAAAGGTTAAATTCACATGCCAGAAACTTGGAGGGATTAGAATTCCTATTTTAGAAAATGCGTGTCCTTTTGCACTGTGAACATCACTCACTATCTCTGCATTATCTGGCGGCAGAGCTAAAACACTGGCATTCCTTTTCTCTATAAACTTGCTCCCGTCGTGGTCCTGATGTGATGGCACAAAGTGATGAGCAAGTCCCAGGACTGCGAATAAAGACATCTGGAGCTTATGATAAGGAAACTACTTGAACCTCGGAGTTCTGTGTATCTTTATTTTCCCAGGTCCATTTACACCCAGTCTTGCTGAAATCTTCCCTATTTAAAAAGGCTTGAGCTTGTGAGCCTGCTTTTTAGCTACAGATCGGGTAATGACACTTCCAGATGTTCAGGGATAAATTCAATTTTAAGCATTCATTCCTACTGTCAGAGCATCCTCTAGATGTGGGCTTTGGAAAAGAGTAGTAGATCAGTGACTCGCTTGAATCTTGGTGTTGATAAAGTCAAATCTGCCACGTACCTGAAAGTTGTGTGTTTTTGTGTGTTGAACTCTTAACATAAATCAATACGTCAATAAAATTGTGTGTGCTTATTATTTCTCATTAAAATACGTTTTGAGCGGCCACAGCAATAGCACAGCGGTAAGGCGTTTGCCTTGAACGCGGCCAACACAGGACAGACTACGGTTCTAATCCCGGCATCCCATATGAGCCCCTGAGCCTGCCCAGACTGATTTTTCAGCGCAGAGCCAGGAGTAACTTCTGAGCGCCACTGCAGGATGTGACTCCAAAACAAACAAACAAACAGCAAAAAAGTTTTGAGTTTTTTAATTTTCTGGAGTTAAGGAAACCATGTCCTGCTTTAAGGAACTTTTCCTAAGATGTTTAGAGAATAGTGACTCAATAAGTGCTCGCTAAATGCAAATTAGACAGTTGTTTTCTCACCTCCTTGGTCAAAGTGTTTATCTTCAGACTAAAACTCTCTGAGATCTTTTTTGCTCATTCTCACAGCAATGATGAATTGATAAAAGTGATCAAGCCAATATAGGAAAATATATCAAGTCGCCTTGAACCTTTTAGGAAGAAAGTCACTTTTCATTAGCCGATAAAAGAAAAATTAAATGGATAAACTAAGTGATTGAGGAATAAAAACGTCACAGTCAACAATTAGGAGGACATGTGCAAATATCTATACTTTAAAAATAGTCAATATGAAACATTATCCATCTGAAGAAAATAGTTGATGAAATTTATATGGTTGGTATCATCCCTGTCACTGAGTAAGAAATAAACGGAAAGAACCAAGGTAAAAATATTGCCTTGATCATATGCCATTAAGAATTATTTTAGGGAGGATTAACTACAAAGTTCTGAATTATATTGCAGCACTTCTTTGGGATCATAAAGTTGGATAGGTTATATTTATCTTAATCTTCAAGATAATATTTTACAAAGGCCACATATTTTTTAAAAATGGTACTCATTCATTTATTTTATAAGGAATCATAGAAGTTAGTGGTCATAACTTTGAAAGGAGAAGAAAGGGATTGAATTTATGCCTCTTTATGGGTGTAATTTTTATTTCCAGTGTCCTGAACTGTCATGAGTACTTTTCCTGGAGTGACACTCTGTTCCTTGTGCTGGCTTTTTTTGCTCCATAAACTTATGTTGTTACTAAATAAGTTAGTTCATTGCAGTTTTTAGTATTAATTTTTGTTAAATTCCATGTTATTTCCTGCCTTTTTTATTGTCAGTTCAATTATTTTGGTATTTCTGTTTTCACATGTAATTTAATTTTATCTTTGCTATCTTGAATGACAGCCTTAATATTTGCCTTAATTTTTATTTATTTTGTTTCTCTCACTTTTATTATAATATACAATAATTATTTTCACTTTCTCAACACTTTAGAGTATCATCTTAATTTTTGCGAAATATCTGATATATATATGAATACTAATACTCTTACAGTGTTATTTCTTGTGTGTTCCCTCCTAATGCAATTATATTTGCTGCTTGATTTGAAATTGATTATTCTTTAAGGGTTTCTTTAAATGCCTGGCTTTTTTTTTGGTCTTTCAATTTAGGTTTAAGACACTCATAATATGATGTTATTTAGCATTTCTATATGTGCAGGCTGTAATAGTCAACAGGTTTGCATTAACAAAGCAATTGAGTATAGTTAGTCCAAAATTTTCTCAGAGTTCCCCAGATGTCTGTGTATACATATTTTCTGTTGATACATCTGTTTATCCAGAGGGAAGCCTGATTTTCTGGGTTTTTGGACATAAATATAGCTAGCAGGATTGAACTTTAAGTATCATTAATATTTTGGAATGGGGATCTAAATTCTCTCTTGGTAAACACCTACAGGTAAGTAATATCCTGTTTTCTATTAATGTGGTTAAAGTTGGAAAAATGATTTAAGAGTGAGTTGACCCAATAGACATTTATAAATGGTCATATTTTCAAACTACCCATTTATCACTGTGGTTTCAGTGGTGCAAGTTCCCACCATTTTCTGAAAATTTTGTGATGCAAATAGCTTAATTTTTGGTGTCATATAGTTTATTTTTTAATTTTTGTTGTTCTCAATTTAAGTAGTCTATTTATATTACTCTCTTGGTGATTCTATTGCTTTTTGACAACCAATATTTTAATATAATTTTTATTTTGATCATAGTGGCTTACATATTTTTGACAATAATATTTTAGGTACCTATTTACATAAAACCAGGGGGGTTCCCATCACTGATTTGTCCTCTCTACACCTCCGTTCTCTCCCTACCTCCCAGATCCTCCTCCCTCACCCCTAGGGCTGCTAGACTATGTGGTTCCCTCTTGTACCTAGCTTACTACTTAGTAGTCTTACACCTGTGTGGTCTTGGTACTTTCCTTATTTCCGCCTCTAACTGGGAGGCAGACTAGATAGTTCAAGTTATGTGGTTTTGTTTGAAGAAGAGAAAAGTAATAAACTGGGGTAAAAAAATACTCAGAAAATGGGCAGAATTCTTCTAGAGGCTCTCATCATTGGTTTGAGAGACGAAGAGGAAAAAGACGGTGAAACACTCCAACAGTACAAAAAGATGTGTCAAATAAAATATCCAGTGAGCACTCCAACAATAAAGATAAGCACCACAAAGAAGCCATGGTCTTGAGATAAAAAACATGGCAGATCACAGAAAGAAAGAAAGAAAAGAAAAGAAATGGAGACAACAACTTCAATAACCACACCAAAACAAAGAAATCTATAAAAAGTAGATAGGTAAATAAAAAAATAAAAATAAAAAATATTTTGTGCTTTTTGCCTTTTTTTCCCCTCCTGCACATGCATAGTAAATATTGGGGTCATTCAAAAAGGAATTCTCTCGGCCTAAGAGATACGGGGTTTTTCCACCCTTGGAAGTACATTGTCATCGGATTAACTATAGACTCCGTTCAGGTTCATTTACTCTCCCCTTGGTGCTTTTGTGGTGTTTGGAAGTCTCATGCTCCATCCTGGGTGATAAAATCAGACCTCTGTATCTAGAGATCTCGGTATCTGCACAGGTCCAGGAGCGGAACTTATGATGAAGTCTTTCTTTGTGGTTCTAGAAGTTCTGTTCTCTCAGTGTCATTTAAATCCGTCTTCTCTGGTTGGTGGTCTTGGTCTTTGCACTGATCCTAGATGGAACCTAGGATAGCGTCTTTCGTTGTGTTTCCAGAAGACCCATTCCGTTGCAATTGTCTTAACCAGACCTTTGGAACTGGAGATCATGTTGACAACCAATACTTTAATAGATATTTTATATGTTTTAATGTTATTTGCCTTCATGTTATTTGAATATGGGTTACTTTCTTAATAATTTACTTTGGATCTAATTGTGTTTAGGAAAGTTGTTAAACATGTCTGTCTGTCTGTATGTATGTATATATGCTCAAGTAGACATGCTCAGATAATAATTGAGTTTTTAGGTTTTTACTCTATTACACAGAGAGCCAGATCTGATACTCAAAAGCATTGTTTCTTATATAGTATATCCTTTGAAATACTAATACATAATGCAAAATATATACATGTTGCCCTATCATATCTCTTTTTGGCAGTGTGTGTAACTTTTCTTTGATATTTTTGTTATTATTTTCCAAAGGTCAGTTTTGTATCTACCAAAATTGTAAGTAATCTGAACATATTTTAACTTGATTTAGTTACACAGCATATGCCATATATTTTCATGAATCTGTGTATTGTGAAATTCATAAAATAACTTAATGTTTCTAAATAGTTCTAAACTTTATCATTGCTTTGTCCATTTTCATGCAGTGTCTGCAAGTTTCCAGCTTGTATTTATTGTATCCTGAAAACAATGTCCAAATTAAAATAATTGTACCCCTCTAGGCCCTAGCCATGATTATAGGAAGTATCCATAATATCGCTTATTATCTAACTAGCTTTTATTAATTATAAATTCTAAATACTATTCATTCTATACAAATTAACCTTTGTTGTTGCTTGTCACATTTTTTTTTGCATTCTCCTTCTCGAAATTTCCCTGTCTAGTCTATTTCGCCCCTCCTTAAAATGTGTCTCTAGAATCTACTACATTTTCTGTACAGATATGTTTTCTTCCACACCTGGAAACAGCTTTCATTTCTTTCTTCACATTCCAACTAAGAACAGAACATAAAATTTGTGGAAGATTTACGAATGAACAAAAGTAATAGGAACACAGGGTAAGAACATGCAATATGACAGTTCTACTGCTGAAGACAGTTGATCAGACCTTATAATGCTTCTCCTATTTTACATCTTCAGTGCATTAGCTGTTGACTACTCCTTTCTTATTTTGAATTATTTTCGGCTCTCTTCAAATATGGAAATGAAGTTATTTCAACTATTCTATTTGCAGTTCATATGTTTCCATCAATGTACTAAATTTAGTTGGAAGTAGTTCACATTAGGTTACTTTGACAGTGTCCAAGATCATTCCATGGCTGGTCTATAGAAATTTAATTTGAACTATCTTTTTGGCCATGAGGTATTAAGATATAATAGCTCTAGAACAAAAAAGTATCTTTCTAAACACAGATTTGGTATAAACACTGAAAGTCATAAATAATATTCTTTTTTCACTTTTCTGCATACTTTATTTGTTACAAACATACAATTTTTTAAATATAGACTGTAAAACTCCATTTGCAAAAGTCTGCTATTATAAGGAGTGCATACCAGCAGTAAGGATTCTTAAACATTTTTTTCTCTATGAGTTTTTCTGTCAGTTTTGCTTGTTAGTGGTACATATGGGACCTGCCACTTACAAACCTATGAAGATTCACATTGCTCTCGTAGAGCAGCCCTGCCCATCTTGAAATTGGCCAATTTCAAGATAATATTCTTTAAATACTTTTCACAACTTACAATCTTCACACAAATCTTCATAATAATTAGTAAGGTATTCTTTACAGATATTCACCAATATTGTATTATATAATCTTAGCTTATTGTATAATTGAAATATGAATGCTTATATTTTCAATTTACAGAGAAATAAATACTAAGTCATTGAACTGACATCCAACTCTGGCAGTACAAGTCTGGCATTTTAATACTTAGCCTTTTCTCCTTTACCTAGGGGATTAAAATTGATGTGTGTTTTTGTTTGTGCATCAACAGGAAAGAAACATATACCTAAAGATATGAGTTAAACACTCAGGATTCTAAATCTCATTAAAATTTGGAAAGGAACTTTTCCAGGACAAAGACTTCAATATTATCTAATTTGATCTATTGAACTGCTTCTCCTGGTGTTTCTTTGCAGCCAGCCTTTGATGCTTAGGTTGCTAAGGATTGTGGTTGAAAGAAGTGGATCTGGAATGCAATTTTGAAATACTCTAGAGAAAGAGATGTGTTATGCTTGTTTTCTCAGTTGTTTTGACCTGTGCAAGTCTTAGGACAAGTATTTTTACTGTGTGGCTGATTGATTAGGGAATTGCAAAACCTTCAAAGATTTTGTAAACTAAATAAGATTTTTGTCATTTTTAAAAACTATTTGGGTGCCCCCAAGTGGCACTGTTGAAAAGGCAACTGATCATTTGTATGGAAAATTCAAATCTTTAAAAAATAAAAAGAAAAACTGTGGACTGTATGAGTATTGGTTAATGATTGTTTCATATAAATAGAGAAAGTTATAAGAAAAATGTGAATGAATGCATGTTCAGATCACTTTACTTAAAGAAAAGCTGTTTAACTTTGGCTTTATCAGTTAACTATATCATTTAACTATTATAAAGCCATTTAATTTGACTTCATATATTGTCCAGCCTATTTACTCAAAACAAATGCAGTTTAAATTTTTGTTTCATTTTATATAGAATTCCCTGTATAGTATAAGTATAGTTCTTCCATATGTTTTTGCAGAACTAAACTATATACAAATAAATCATGGATCGAGGTCTCTAAAGACAGCTTCACTAGCTAAAGCCACCCTAGGCATCTATTCTTTTTGAGTAATATTGTTAAAAAAGCAAAATAAAATGATGAATTATATGCTCCTCTCTCTAATAATTGTATATAATGAACACTACCAATAATGTAGACTAAATAAACTTTGCCATACCGAAATAAAAAGAATGCATACATTACATGATGATTCTTACAGTTTCTTTTCATTTTTACAAACATTATGAAATCAACATATACATCTTTCTTTACTGAAATAGTTTTCTCTGTGTCACTTTTTTTACATCTCCCCTCATTGCATTAGGTTTTCTCTTTCTCTTTTCTTTAATTAAAACACTTTTATTCCAGGCATACTATATATTTCCCACTGTTTGACATCATTATTAAAGTGTACATTACTGGGTTCTTGTTGTGTCCTTATTTAAGGAGTTAGTATTAACTTGTCTATCAAGTATGAACTTAATAGCTCCAGTATATTTCATAAAACTTGGAATTTATGTAAACTAGAACCAAAAGAGTCAAGTAAGTAATTTTCTCCTCCAAGAGATAAATGAAGGGCTGATAGAGGACATTGTGTTATTTCTCTGATGTTGAGTAAAGCTAAAGTTTATTTTAATGCAATAAATTGAGTTTGTGAAACCACAATATTTGATCTTAGAAGCAACTACTCAGTCATCTTGATGCTTTTCCTGTCTCTATTTGCAGCTTCTATCATTATTCTTCCCACTTAAATTCTTTTCACACATACAAATGATCAAAAAATACTTACACAAAAATGTATGCCTTCACATTTATAATATTCCAATTCCATACTTCTGGCTTTACTATATTTCAATTGTATACGAAGATTTGGTATAGACTGCAAATGGTAGTTTCTCTCTATGCATTTGAATTCCAAGGCAAAGCACTATGCATGGATTAGCCCATACTAATAGGAATTGTCCTTGCCTCAAGACGAAATTGCCTGGTCAACTTATTTTGGTCTCTAGGAAAATGAACTCAAATGTCAAGTTGCCAGTTTAGTGTTGGAAACAGTTTTTTGAAAACAGAGCTTAATAGGGAAAACTGAATGACTTGTTGAAGGGAGCTATAATCATATTAGCTAATTGAATCAATACACTATGTTTTATATTTTTGTTGTACATAAATTTATACATAGTGATATTAGTTAAAATTGTGAAATATATGAAATAGGAGCCAACTCAAAGCTGCTTGTACAATCTGTCCATTTATCAATCTAACTTCATACTTCCCTTTGTGCAAAATAGCAACATTTTCTGATAAGCGCCTTAGCAGAAAAAAAAAGTGCCCTTCTTGCATCTTATGTGTTTTCATACTTTTAGTCTAGTAATTCCCAAAGAATAACTGCAGACCTAGTCCCCATTAAATATTTTGCAGAGAAGATGGTCCACCTATTGCAGGTATCTAGGTATGCTTTATATTTTTAGCTAACTTAATAGGAATTCATCTATGTGAATGGGAAAAAATAAATTATATGCTTGTATTCAGGAATAGCCCTCTTTCGAAATATCTAAATAATGGTAAAATTTAAAATTACAGCTATAACTTCAGCATAGTTATTGTGTGAATTCACAGCTTCCCCTTAATAGCATTTGATAAAATTTTAGCTAAAGCAGTTTCTCTTCTACATCTTGCTATGCCTCTTTTTACTTGCTTTGTATAGCATGTGTTTGTCTTTAACACTTTGCTTTTTTACTGGTCATTGTAATTCTCTTTTTTTAGAGGCATCTCAGCTTATAATTTGAAAGCTTCAGTTAAAAATGGCTTGCAGTGAGATCTATTATGTTGCCTAATTGGATGAGCCAATACAAAGAAATAATTGTCAAATCAGAATTATCAGAGTAAAGGGTCTTACCTAGGGTCAACATTACTAATAATTCCAAGAATGGAGACAAAAGGAATTAGATGAATAGAAAAGTCTATGAGTAGATAAGTCTGGGACATATTTAGTGACTCCTTATATCTTTTCTTCTTGCATTGGGAATGCATAATGAAAAGGACATTTTAATTAAGACTTATACATTTTCTTATGAGCAAGGAGAAATTAATATCTACATTTTAGAAATGTTTGTACTTTAGATTGGCCCAATTTAGAGAAAGTCATGCCACAACATTTCATATATTTTTGCTTCATTCATTATAAATAATCTATATCTAGACAAGATGCTAAATGTACCCAAATATTGAGGGTCTTTATCACAATGAATATTGTTAGTCAGCTTACACTTAAATAAGTTACTATCATATTTATGTGGTCCATGCTCTCTTTCATTATCTAGAAACATCTCTTTAGTAAAGGAAGGAATTGATAGTAGTAATACAATTGGTTTAATCCTTCCCTCTTAAGAGGATCTGCAAAGAATTCAAAGTTTAAACCAGAAGTCATTTGTAACATCAAGGATTTAGGATTTATTCATCATTTTAATCCTACCCCTTCTCTATATAAACCTCTTATGCTTTTACTATTATTTTTCATCTCTAGGTTTGTGTTTCATGTTTATGTTTATGTTTGTGTTTATGTTTCTCATCTTGCCACACATTCAAATATCATTGCCACACAACACTCTATAAAAACAAGAGTGCAGAGCTGGAATGGTAGCACAATAGGTAAGGCATTTGCCTTGTATGCAGCCTACTGGGTTTCAATACCAAATATACTATATGGTACCCCAAGCCCACCAGAAATGATTCCTGGGCACAGAGTCCAGAGTAGCACCTGAATGTCACCTAGTGTAACACAAAGAGGAACAAACAAAACAGACAAGAGTGCAAATGAAGCTGAAATATTTCAATAGCTATTCCAACAAATATTTTGTTTCACTTACTATAAATTTGTCATGTGTCCCTTCCTCATCCTAATAATTGATGATAAAGTTAATACAGTTACCTTGACTGATATTAACTAAAAGATTCACCACCTATTTTAAGGGAATCATTCATTCATTTCTAAAGGATGCTGGTGATGATGGAACAAACTCTGGCACTCAAATGATGATATTGGGGAAGAGTTGTAGTTTTCCCCATAACTTCTCATCAGTGCCACATGTTTTTGACTTTTGCTATCTACAGAGAAGAAGCTGAACCTGGCTCTTTGGTTATAGATATTACGGCTAAAACCAAAAACTTTGTTTTAAGTGGTTACTAAGAAGTGTAGTTCTGTTTCTAATAGTGAATAATCTGACTGGCACATTTGTTTCTGTCATCTGAACTACAAAATGCCATTATTGAACATAAAGTTAGGTTTCTCAGAACAAGTACTTTAACTTAGAGTTCAGGATTGATAATGTACCTCATGAAATAGCCTTTGCATGATTGCCCTCTGTGGCAATAGTAGAAGAAATGTTTTACTCTCTAATGCTATACCTATTAGAGTGCACAGAAATCACCACAAATGATTGTTAAAGTGGATTTCCCTGGACTCTAATAGAAACTAATTTTTTGGCCTAGGAATCTGTATGTTTTCCAGATACCTCAGAGATATTAGAGTTCTCAGAAATATTAGAGCATGTTCCTTGGAAGCTTTTGGAAAAGAATTAAAATTCTGCTTGGGGGAAGAAATGATTCTTCCAGATAAAAATATTGCTTGGAATATTAATTTCTTTTTCCAAGAGTCCTTACTTCGGATTTTTTCTATCTTACTCTACAATGATAGCTTTGAAACACATTGTTCTTTAGGTCATTCCTCATCAGCAAACTCATTAAATATTTTTTCAAATTAGGCATCTATTGCATATTATGCATTTATTTGGTTAGGGGCCACCCCCAATGGTTCTCAGGATTTAACGGGCTCTGTACTACGGGGAGCATTCCTGATGGGTTTGGTAAATCATATTGAGTGCCAGAGATTGAACCCACGTCAGCCTCATGCAAGGCTAGTGACCTGCCCTACTCACAATGTTTATTGCTCCAGATTTTACTGGTTATATAGTAATTGTTACATCAGCATCATAGTTTTTGACATGTATTAGGCTCCTTTTCCTTCCACAATGTACTTCTTGAGTGAGAAAGAAAGGATCATGGTGCAAACCAACAAATCACAGCATAATTATACTTCTTAGAAGTTGTAAAGGGACTTACTATAAGTAAATGCAACAACTTCTGGAAAATTTATTAGGAGTACACCAAGAGATAAAGGAGGAGGAGTGTGAATTTATGTTTATTCCTAAAGCTCAAGACAAATGAAGATCTATATGAGTTCCTGCTTGGTGTGAGCACAAACTTAGCCAGTCCCAGAAAATGGCCTTTAATTAGGCTACACTTACAACCAATTCATCTGCTGAGCATGAAAAATAATCCATGCATATGAATGTCAAGGAAGCCTCAGCACCTAGATTAGGAGATTTAGCTCTTCGGGTATATAAAAAAATGACAGTGATCTCCACCTGAGTCGCAGATTATTTTATGATATATACATTCTGAAAGGGTAAGGCATTATAGATAAAATCAGAAATATGAATTCAAATGACATACAGATGAAGGTGTAAGTGCAGGTAGTTAAAGGAAGGGAAGTCACAGGTTTTAGAGTAATAAATTTAACAGAGTGAGTTAAATAAGAAGAACGAATGTGCATAAAATATTGGATATGAGCATAATATGGGTGGTTATGTATGTAATCTGCATATTATACATAATGTCACATACACTATTAGTGTATAATTTTTCATCTAGAGGGTATATGTAAAGATGCATTTTGGGCTATGATAAAGGTGAAATGGGAGTAGAGTTGGGTTCTCTGAGCATTCTTCAATACCTGGCAGGAATCCGTTTTCCAAAACCACAAGGTTGTCTGGCTTAAGGACTCAAGTCCTTTATTTTTCTTCATCCACTTGAGATTGTCTTTCTTTGTTTTACAGTAGTTTTTCAGACTGACACTATGACCTCATAGCCTGAACTTGATTGTTCAGGGCTTTCAAAATATTCGTGGACATCTTTTTTTTACCTTTGGACTGAAATCACATTACTTAAAAAAATCAAGCCTCCTGAGATCCACTTAGAGGATGCTCACTTTAATAACAACTTATTTGATGCCTAATATTCTCTTACCCTCTTTCTGGCACTCTCATCTCTGTTTTTAAACACTTTAAAATTAGTATTAAGGTGTAATTGACATCTACCAGCTTAAGTTTTTTTGCAACATTTAATATGTATATATTATAAAGTGATCACCAAGATACGTCTAGATAAAAATCAAATCCTACACACAGACATTTTTCTTGTGCAACTTTCTGATTATGCTATTGTATAATTGCCAATATTTAGTCTCATAGTTTCCCAGAGGTAATGTGGTTCTGTGTGTTCATTATACATAGCTCATTATTTCAGGGAGAATTTAAGTGGAATTGGAAATGAGCATGATTATATTGACCCACCTCTCCTAAAATGTATTGCTAACAGAAGGCTTCATACATTCATGATTGCAATTTGTACATTTCATAGAAGACTCTAATAAACATAAGGAGAAAGTCCATGTACACCAAAGCATTGTTTTTCAACTTGAAAATTATATGTTGCATAATGTACTTCTAGACAGATAAAGTGTAAGAATTCTGGCATGTTAAACATTTAAAAGATATATGTACATATAGTATGTGATTAGTATACACAATTTTTAAAAATATAGAAAGTTCTCTTAAGAACTATAAATATAAAACCTTGGTGATTTTGTACCATCTTAATATACATAATATATTACTAATAAAAGAATAATTGATGTATCTAGATTTTAAATACTTTAATGTTTAAAAATATGAAATATTGAACACTGCCAGGTATGGCTTCAAATCCAACCTCTCAAAAGATCTGGAATGATCCATGAGAAACTACTAATTTAGAGAGGACAGAGATAATAGAGTGGTAAATTGATTATCTTTCACGTGGCCAACCTGGGTTTAATTCCTGATATCCCATATGGTCTCCTGAACACTGCCCAGAGAAACACCTGTGTATCAATGGGTTTGGAAAATACAACACTCCAATAAGTTACTGGTGCATATATACATGTATAGCTGAATATTTTAAATTAAAATTATATGTGATATTTTATTTTTTGAATATATGAGCATGCATGATTTAGTTATAGATATCAGAGTAAACATTTTCTTAGGGTAGATATTTCTAAGAAAAGGAATATAGGACTAAAATTAATAGACCTGAGTAGGAGCACTGCAAAGTCAGTATTACTGAGGGAAAAAGAAGAGAACTTGTGTTGCACAGGATGGATGGATAGATTGCAAATGAATGAGTTGTGGATCAGTGGATAATGAATGAATAGACATCTCAATGTTCATATGTGTGTGTATATGTGTGTGTGTGTGTGCGTGTCTATCCATATCTTCACAATAGCTAAGTCCCTATTTCTAAACAATGGGTCACAATTTTTAGATCTCAACATACTTTGTATTATTTGAAAATCATACCTCTCCATAAAATTATCGGGACAACCTTCTTATACTGTTCAAATTCTTGGAAGCTGTCTATCTGAAAATCTCCAACTGGTAAAAAATGATTTAGTTCTTCATAGTGTACACCAGTATCTATTCTATTACCTTGATGAAGAAACACATCTAGTTTTATTTTTCATTGCATTTGAATTATTGCCTGTTTTGAGCTGTTCCTTTCCTTTATTTAACTAGCCCCAACCTCAGGACTGTAGGAAAGCAGATGCAGATGATACAACAAGAGTGGAAGGCATAGCACCAGGTCAGCTAGTTCAGTTGGTTAGTTTAAACCTAATCTATCAAAATGTTATCCAATAGAAAATATATAATGGGATGACTGGGGGTATATAATTGGATGACTGGGGGGTATATAATTGGATAACTAGGGGTAGAAAATGACAACATATGAAAATAAATCACCTGCAAGGCTCTGTCTCTCTCTGCCCACTCACCTATGTTTAGATCATATGCTTGAACTGACAGATAATTCAGTAGAGCTTTGATGCCCAGACATGCAGAGTCATGATTGTTTCCCTTAACAGGAAGCAGAATTGGTCAAGGCTCAAATAACTGGACAGGAGACAAAATCAGGCAAGACTCTTATGCACAGAGAGTAACAAGGCATTAAGTATAGTAGTTTCACTCATGCACATGTGGCTGTAGTTAGGATACTGGAAAACTACTGGGATATAATCTGATAAGGTACACAGCATAAAGATTTCACCCAGCAGCAGGCCCTGTGTGCAGAAATGTTGCCCACGTGCAGGTGGCCATAGCTAGAGAACAAGAACAACTGAAATATCAATGAACCACTGGGATACAGTTTATAAAATGATCAGTGACAAGATTTCAGATTGGGAAAGCATACACTGAATAAAGAAGGGATAATAGCAGGCTGTCATATGCTGGAGGTCAGCAAGTAATGAAGGACAGGATTAATGAAATTGTACATTGAACATTATGCATTGAGGAATGGGACCAGTGACATTATACATGAGAAAAAGAGAGGTCTGGACATTGGAGAGGGATCCTGACCAATCTATTGAACTGTACAATAAACTAACTTGTTAACCTTCTTAATTTTGTAATGCAAATATTTCATACAATACTCAACAACCCATTTGTATTAACACACGGGTGACATGGGTGGTGATAGCTGATGAATAGATATCATTAACAACATGAACTTCAGATAAAGAGTCTTTAATTTTCAGCTCTGCCACTTCATATCTGTGATCTGTAATATCCTTAAGACTGTGTCTAGATATTGAGTTTGTAACAGTAGTTAACTGTATTAGACCATTTCCACTGAGAGTATGTGTGTGTGCACATGCATAGAAACAGTGGGAGAGATTTATTATCAGAAATTGGTTTGTGAGATTACGGAGGCTGAAAAGACATAAGATTTGTAGTCAGTAAACTGGAGAACCAGAAAGCCAATGAACACAGCCCCAGTGCAATTCTAAAGATGTATGATTACAAACGCTAGTTGATAAATAACTGCCTGAAAGCCAATGGACACAAATTCAAGAAGAATCTCTGTTTTAAATTGTTTGGGAAAAAAAAAACATAAGAGATCATGGTGTCAGATCCATAGGAAAAGCCAGCTCCTTTTCTACTGAGGGTTTGTTTTTGTTTTGTTTGTTTTGTTTTGGTTATTTTTCTATTCAGATTTTCAGTTAATTGTGATGGAAATTCACAACAATAGGGAAGGTATTATTTAATAAGTATAATGATTCAAATTTAAATCTTATCCACAAATACCTTCATAGACGCAGCCAGAATATTTACCCAAAGAATGAGATACTATTTTGTATTACTCATTTGGTACTACTAAGTAGATTCATGTGGTCAATTAAGAATAGAAATAAATATAAGCATCTTTTTAACTTAGAGTCTAAAGTTTAATTGGAAAATGCGTGAAAAGTATTTAACATAATACTTGACTCATCTTATAGTTCAAATATTGGTTCTGATTACACACATTGTATTCTTATTTCTAAGCTCGTTTTTGGTGCAGGTATTAATCTAGATCATGAAATACCAAGGCATATAATGTGCACGGTTACTGAACAATATCCCCAGTACTTACTATTTTTACTTCAGCCTTCCTGGGTATAGGTTCCATCTGAATACTTAAGATATTTCTTGAAATCCCATCAAAGGAAGAAACAGGCCTTTAGATGTCTGACTTGGAAGAAATAGGAAAGAAAAGAAAGGTAGCAGGTTCTTAAAGTCCCATTCTATTATATTCCAGGCACTATTTCTTTCTATATTTGATGTATTCAAAGTGTTTGTGAACTGAGCATCATTCATACACTTCATTTTACAAGTAAATATACTCAGCCCCAGATTATCGAGAGACTTTCAAACAAGTGCTTTCTAACTACAAACCTGTATTTCTTTTCCATCTGGGGAAAGGCTGCTTGTATTTTTGCCACATTAATTCTGGCATCTGAACATAAGTTAATGCTTAGAACATCAGCTGATTAAGAGACCTAAAATTCCCAATTTGTAATTTTACAGATTTAGTACTCTAGTATGCCCTCTGTACATTATACTGAGATCAGAGCTGCTGAATTTTCTGTTAATAAATGCTTAGTTTATATGAAGGATAGTTCTATTTCTAAGACTTAGGAGTTTTCCCCAAGTCATTTACCGACATAGAAATTACTTGAAAAACTGACACTAAGAAAAAGATCTCAGGAATACCCACTGCTTCATAATAAATCCCTCTTAAGTACATTGTCTTAATTTTTTATTAAAAATATAAATCCTTAATTTATAAAAGGAAGAATATATATTACCAGTAGCACTTCAATCATTGGTATATAGAAAAATGACAATGAGAAAAATTAATATGCTACCTTGAAGGTAAACATAAAGTTATCAGTCATGGAGTACAAGACTATAACTATATGTTAATGTTTTAGAATGTAGGAAAATACAAATTTTCATTTCTTTTTCTTTAAAATTATTAAACTTCATTCCCTATATTTTTGAATAATACATTATTTACTGTGATATAACTATATTATATACATTTGGTATGTCTGTAGTACAGACAGACAGTACAGTAATACAAAAACTAGGAAAAATAGGATACTTAGACTAATTGAAACTCCAGATTTGCAGAGGCTAAGTGATGTAAAATCATGGAAAAAGAAATATCCAATATGTAATTAAATAATCACAAGTAAGCTTGGCTATATATAGTAACTCTCTAATCTATCTTCCTCATAAAATAGTTATTTCACAAATATGATTGCTTGTAAAAAATAGATGACTACTAAATATAAAGTTGATATTTGAAAAATAAAATATTGTCATGGGTTATGTTTAGAACCCTGTATACCTAAGCAAAAAGGATATTACATGGGTTAAATAACTTGTGCTTGTTCACAAAGCAAAGGTGCATAAAGCAGCAATTGTACCAGAACAGTTTGATATGAGAATAATGTGATTTTATTTTTGTCTTGCACTTCTTGTTCTGACCAGCAAATGACTGAAAAAAGGTTTTCAGTACATAAATGTTATGAAGATCACCATGAAAATACTTTACAATAGACTTTCTTGGTATCAAAATATAACCATTTTTCATAGTAGAAAAATATATTGTACATTCCCTTTGATTCACTTGGCTATATCCATATCAAAAAAGAAAGTGAAACAATTTCTCTTGATTTGCTCTTTGTGAATCAATTGTGCCCTTTAAAAATTCACTCAAAGCATTTGTTCAAAATATTGCATGATGAACACAATTTCCTTTTTTCATTTTTAAAAGAAACTTTAGAAAACTTTTCTACTTTATAGCTTTTTTTCTTTATTGAATTAATTCTCTATGTGAGGGTCATTATTTCATAAAGATTGCCGCTCAATAATTTATAGTAGTCTTTGGTTCTCTGTCCTGAGATTTAATTAATGAAACCCTTTACCTCTTGACTTCTTGCAAGAATATGGGCATTTCTTTATAACTCAGCTCTTTAACCTTAATTTTGTTCTAGTCTGTAGAAATTGTAAACCACTTTTTATACATAACGATAAGTAAATCAAATGAAAACTAATGAATCATTATATCAGCTAACATATGTAATTTAACCTTTAAATATATTTGATCTATTGCTTCCCTTGTTTATTGCCTTGACCTGGATATTATTTGCCTTCAATATGTCATGTCTCTCAGTTGCCTCACCAATGTGTTCTTACATTTAACACCTAGGGTTACAAATATATCCAGCCAACATTTATTTACATTTATATTAGTTCATCCCACCTAGCTCCTATTTAATAGCAGTCTATTAAAACTTTAGTTAATTAAAAATCTGAAAATTTGATATAGATAGCTTTATATTTTATTCTATGACCTGGGGGTTGGGACATATCCAGCAGTGCTCACCTCTTACTGTGGGCTCTGTGCTCAGTGATTGCTCCTGAAGCTGCACAGGACACCTTCTATAGGATGTCAGGGGCAGAATCAGTGTCAGATCAATGTGGGGCAAGTGCCTGGCTCACTGTATTATCTCTCTGGCCTTCTTTACAAATTCTTTAACCAATGAGCCAAACTTTGTTATATCACACATGAAAATTGTAGATGGCAACTAGTTGGAAGGAAATTTTGTATATTTTAAGGCAACATGGTTTACAAAACTTTGATGTAGCAGTGGTCCTCAAACTACGGCCCACGGGCCACATATTGTATTTGTTCCTGTTTTGTTTCTTCACATCAAAATAAGATGTATGCAGTGTGCATAGGAATTGTTTGTAATTTTTGTTTTTACTATAATCTGGCCCTCCAATGGTCTGATGGAGACTGAACTGGGCCCCTGTTTAAAAAGTTTGAGGACCCCTGATGTAGAGTTTCGTGCATAAGACATCACACCACAATATCCACCAGAGTCTTGCCACCATCCCAGTGTCATTTGCTTCCTCTGCCATTTTCCTCGGTGGTGAGCTTCCTACTGGAGGACAGTTCTAAATTTCTTTTTGCATTTGGAAATTTGTTCTTCCCCTTAATATACCACAAATGAGAGTTCACATTTTGTGCCTGCCCCTCTGTCATTAATTTCACCCAAGATGTTACTTTCCAGATCTATGCAGCAGCAAATTAAATGATTTCACATTATAGTCAAGTAATATTCATTTTTATTTATGTGCTATAGTTGATTTATTCAATCATCTAATCTAGAACATCTGAGTCGTTTTTAGATTTTGGCTATTGAAAGAATAATTGCCCACTAATCCTGTGATAAAGGGCAAATAATGAGTTATATAAACAATCATAGAA
>PVKC010016294.1:0-20958 GCA_004027635.1 Crocidura indochinensis
CTGGGAGGCTGTCCTTTAGTTTTGAGAGCCAAAGGGCAGCTTGCTGGGGCAGGATCTCTCTCATAAATTTTGGTTTTAATAACATATTTTCAGAGAACAGTGAATACACACATTTAGTAGAATGAGCATCAGGTTGTGCATTTTCATTTCTGTGCATCTAAATTTCTAAGTCAAATCTTTTTAAATATTAAAAATTGCACAAGCTAGATTATCTGAACTGAAATAACAATAAAAATAACTTTAAAATATAGGATACAAATAATTTTGGTTATTGAGAAAGTCAATGTTTTCAATAAAGAAAAAAAACAAAATTAAGCACATATTTCACTTAAATTAAAAGAGACAGAAATACTTAAGGACCCTGTTTATTCAGTTTTAAAGATCTTTGGGATCATCTGTTAATGAATTATAGAGTCCTCATTCATTTTGCAGTCAGTCAGAGAGCCATTTAGTTTTATAGTTTTACCCCTCAAGGTGTAAAGCTCACAGGGCACCTTATAATTCAATTATATTATAAGTACCCCTATGAATTTTAATTATATAAAGAAAAAGAGATTTATTCTTGAATTTCCATGTGATATACTTGAATAAACATGTATTTAGCTATTGAGTTTGACTTTGTCCATGAACAAAAGAAAACATAAAAGTAACATTATCTCCATTTCTAAGGTAAATAATTATTTGCATTCCTTTTTCTCAGAAAGATTTTTCTCTCAGCTGATGACCCCAAATTACATTGTTTGTCTTGTTAAAGTTCATCTCATCAATGATTTGTAAAGAAGAGAAAAATAAGACACTTTCAGGATTTTTTTTATTATTTCTCTAAATCTAACATTTCATCTCATACTTTTGTTAAACAAAGAATATGTCAGTGACTGGTTTTACAAATCCAGGAAAGAGTGCTAGCACAATAAGCAATTGTCAAATAGTCAGGTGTTATTTAAAATATTGTGCTCTTATATATTTATTCCCTTTTATATTAAGAATTAAATTTGCTAATTTAATTAATATTTTATTCAAAAACTGAGGATTTTTTTAAGCTAGATTGATTTACAAAGTTATTTTTTTCAGGTGTACAGTTCCTCAGCATAATATAAGTGTCCATCACACATGCCTGTATCCATTTCGCTATAACTTTGTTTACCACTCTATTTTTCATAGACTTGATGAATGATTTGTGTTTTGTAGTTTATTTACCTTGGTTACTCATATTCCACATATGAGATCTATTCATACAATAATTATCTCAATTTACAATTTATTTTCTATATTATCATGACCTCACAGTTCAATCAAGTTGCTGCAAATGTCAAGATTCCACATTTTGTAATAAAAACATAAAATTTCATTTGAAATACCCACCACCAATTCTTTATATTGCATTAGCATCTGTTTTGTTTGTTTGTTCTAATTTATTGTGTTTGTTTTTGAGGCCACATTTTGGACTCATTACTCATTACTCTCTGTACTTATATTCCTCTGGTAGCTTTTGTTTCGTGTTATGTATTTTGTGTTATGGTGTTAGGAAAAACCAGCATCAATTGCTTGCAAGAAAAAATACCTATCATCTTGTACTATTTCTCTGCTCTTACTGGATTAGTTCTAGTCATTAGTAGATTCATGTCATGTCTATTGTGTATTTTGTTGTTATCAATAAGAGAACACAAATAATTTAATAATTTTTGAATTGGACTTTTTCAGATTATTCAGATAAGTAAGTATGGAAAACTGGATATATTGCATTTCCAATTTTTACTTTTAATAAAATCTTCATATTATTATCCATAGTTTAAACTAATATATATAGATACATATGTACATATGTATCTATATATATTCATACTAAACTTCTTTTCCCCAATCCCAACAAGTCCTCAGAACAAATGTTATTTATAGTCCTTTTTGATAAGACCATTATTAAATGTGATTATTAAAATTTGATTAGCATCACATTTTTTATTTTAATTTCAAGCATACTATTAACCATCTTTTTTTGACCTTCTTAAATTATCTTTTCAGTTTTTTTTTACATTCCTTTTTTTATTGTGGCCATAGTGAATTCCAAATCTTACACTGTTATATTTAAGGTACACAGTGACAATAAATGAGGGCCTTTCCACCACCAGTGTTGTCCTTCTGTCATCCCTGTTCCCAAGCATATATCTCTTATCTCCCTCCTTTATCCCTCATAATTCCAGTGTAACTAGAAAAATATATGTTAACACTAATGTAAACAATTTTTTTGCAGTTCCAGATATTTTTACTAGTGGTTTCTTTAAGGTTTAGAGTCAAAGGAACACTGTAAAAACAATGTCAGAGTGGCAATTATCATTTGCATGGGCCCACCAAAGTATGGAGGTCATGGAAAGGAAAAACTTAAGTTTTCTGACATAAAACCATTTCTAGGTTCCAGGCAAACTAGTTTATCCAATCCAAGTCATTGTCTGTAATGCCCATAATTTCAGTCTCTGTTGTTGGTATCATGTTACTACTATATTGAAGATTCTGGAATCTGTATATCCTACATTGTAGTCAGGATGGTGCAGAGTGGCGTCTAATTTCAACTCACAATTAAAGGGCAATGCAGAAAGCCCTGTCCAGTATGCAGGTCATTGTTGTTGTTTAAATCTTCTGTGTTAAGGGAAGACTCTTCTGAGTAAATCTATGTCAGCATCACATTTTTAATAAGTGAAGGTAAGTATGGTTCACATAAAACATGTTTCATATTCTTTTTTCCTTACCTTTTTTAATATAAATGTTTTATTTCAATTAAAAACTAATAGAAAATAAAATTTACCACGAAGGAAATAATATAGTACAGAGGTTAAGACATTTTTATAAGTAACTGACAGGGTGACTTCTTACCCACCACTTACAGTGCCCTGAACACTGCCAGAAGAATTCTCTGAGCAACCTGGAGTAGGCTATTTAGCACTAGTTCTGGCCCCTAAACCTAATCAAACAAATAAATAAAATAAATATTTAACATCTCAAATATTTTAAATTAAATCAGTGTTACATTTTTTTCAATTACTCTGCAGTGTAAGAAAATTATAACCTTGCAACATTAAAATTTCTTGTTAACTAATTCTTTGTCCTCGTTGCAAATTTGTGACAGTCATGGCTCCACTTCTGTTTCTGTGTGTACAATACCGTGGATTTTACAACATCTGTGTTATAGCTTGTGTCAAACTGTTCTTCCTTTTAACGCTGAAGAAATATCAATGATTGGGAGAAAAATAATATTCTATAATTTTGCGTATTTTGGATCCTTTTCAATGAGCACCTGTGTTTCTTCTGTCTTTTAAAAATTTTTAAAAATTTTTCTATGAATATATTTTCATGACTATTTTCTAAAATCTTTCATTTTTTTGAATATTTATTTAGGTTAATATCTGGTGTGAGTGTAAAAGAGACAAATTCAATAAAGTTCATGTTGTCACACTCTAATGACTTACTTAAAAAATGCTTTTGAGGATTATACCCAGTTTTGCTGAAAGCTTAATCCTGATTCTGTCCTTAAGTATGCTTCTTGGTTGAACTGGAGGAAAGAGAGCCGAATTCTCAGAGACTGAACCTTCTACCATGTACCTGACAAGTGACCTAGCCTCTGGACTAGCCAGACACACTAAGAAGCTACTTTCATTGATGTTGTATTTTCCTTTTTTTGTTTTTCTGTTTATTTAATTCCTCTAGGTAGTATATATCTTACCCTTATATCATATTATCCATACTAATGAGTGAGACCTTTCAGTATTTGTCATTCTCCTTCTAATGTTCTTTGTTTAGTTTAATGTTCTCCAATTCCATCCATACTTAATACATTTTTTAAAAAATCATTAGTAATTATCAGGAAAATTAAAATTATAATTGTTTTCATTTGATATATATACATATATACACATATACATATACATACACACACATATATATGTATATATATATATATATATATATATATATATATATATATATATATATATATATATGAGCAGCTATTTTAAAACAGGAACAACTATAGAGAAAAAGTTACCTTCATTCACTGTGAAACTATAAACTGAATCTGTATTAAGGAGAAACAGTATGCATATTTCTCAAAAATTAAAAATGGGGGGCCAGAGAGATAGCATGGAGATAAGGCATTTGCCTTTTAGGTATAAAGACAGTGGTTCGAATTCGACATCCCTTTGGTCCCTCGTGCCTGCCAGGAGTGATTTCTGAGCGTAGTGTCAGGACTAACCCCCTGAGCGCTGCCGGATGTGACCCCACCCCACCCCCAAATTTAAAAATGAAACTACCATATGAATTATTTAGGAATTGTTTAGATTTCTGCCCATTTCCATTAGTTGTTTTTTGAGGGGAAGTTGAGAGGGGTTTACATCAGGTCTTGCTCAGGGCTTATTTTTGTCTCTCCTCACAGTGATCTCTCCTGGTAGGACCGAGGACTAAAGGAACCATGTGAAATTGTGGGAATTGACATTGAGGAAGCCGCCAGAAAGGCAAGGACCCTACTGATCAGTCACTCCAATCTTGTTTTCATGATTTTTTTTGAGATATGAGTTCATTTTATGTTTTGGATATTGACGCCGAGCTAAACATATGTTGTGCATAAAAACCTTCTCCCAGTCCATAGCTACCTTTTTGCTTTTGTAGTGCATTTTCACTCTATAAAAGCTTTATTTTTATGTAGCTGCATATGTTAATTTTTCTTTTGTTTTGCATTGCCATTGGCATCAAGTCTCTGAAGACATAAGGGAATTTGAAATCATGAGTCTATTGTATATGGGTTTTCTTTCTGTGTATTTTATGCTTTCAGGTCTTATAGTTAAGTATTATCCATGTCAAATTAAATTATTGTACATTGCGTTAAATAAAAATAGCAATATGTTGTGTACACTTTACAGGTTTCTTAACATTGAAGAAATTTTCCTTTATCTTTTGTTCAGTATTGGCTTCTTTCTAATAAATAAATTACAGATTATATATATATATATACATATATATATATATATATATGAATGTATTTCTGGCTTCTGCATTTTATTTTTTACTCTGTCTGCTTTGTTCCAGAATCATAGTCTTTTTATTATTATTGCTTTGTAGAATTTAAAAGAGAGAGTAAAATAGCTTATTTTTCCATATTCCAGATGTTTGTCATTGCATTTAAATTTTAGAATATATGCTATATTTAGATATTAGAATTTGGTATCATTGTTTTTTTGTGTGTGGGGGGGTGTCACACCTAGGCTTTGTCAGTAGTTACTCCTGTCTTGATTACTCAGGAGACCATAGTTTATGACTATGGTAGAACCCAGCTTGGCATCATTCAAGGTCAGAGCTCTACACTCTGAACTATTACTCTAGCCCCTACATTTAATTGCTACCAGTGTAAAATTATCTATTCCTTAAATATAAGTCACAGACATATATTTATATTTGTGTGTGTAATAAAAACATCACTAGGATAGAAGATAAAATCAAATAATGAGGCAAAATCATATAAAACAAATAGGACAAGTCCTTGTTTATAAATATTAAATTGTGATTTTAAAGTAATAATGTCTTTGCTAATAATTTTAATAAACAGTAATAGTCATTCCACCTATACTGTTCATTTTAATTTGAATAAGGTATATGGGATGCAACGACAATAAATAAAAAATAAGCATTTTAAAGCCCTATAATGAATCTGTCATGCATGTTAATTTAATCCAATTTACTTTGAGAAATGTTACTTTTAAAAACCTAGCAGAATTTAATATTTATGTAAGACTATTTATAATCTGATATTCATTGTTAAGAATCAGATCAGGTACAAGGAAGCTGTCATGTGTGAGTGGTCAGGGAGTAGCTGCCAGAATGAAGAGAATTGCTTTCTCAGGAATTCTCACACGAATACAGTTTCTGCATAAAATATTTATATTAAAATAAGTGATAGTTTAAAGGGTCTTGTTAGTACAAGTTACATTTAGCCAAAAACATTTTATATTAAATTTAGAAAATTGTAAAGTATTTAAAATTAGCATATAATGAATTAAGAAATGTGTCTTAAAGAATACTTATACAAATTTTTTTTTTAGTTTTAGTTTTTAGTTCACACTGGATGGGGCTCCGTGGTTATTCCTGGCTCAGCACTTACAAATTGCTTCTGGCAGGCTCAAGGGACCATATAGGATGCTGGAGATTAAACCCAGGTCAGTCCTGGGTGACGATATGCAAGGCAAATGTCCCTATCACTGTCTATTGCTCCGGCCCCTATATCATACAAATATCTTAATTATATTATTCACAGCACTTTAAATCAAACTACGTTTATTAATTGTCAGCTGCACATTTGTGCTTATAGAAATAATGTAATATGACAATTTTCTAACTATATAGCCACTTATATACTACTTAATACCATTTTTGAGAGTTTGTACAGGTGTTTGGATGTTGGGGGTGGAGCATTGCTCCACATTCAGAAGTGTTCAAACTCAAGCCTGCTTTGTGCTTAAAGATCATTCATGGCAATGTTACTAGGGGCCATATGTGGTGGCTAGATTTAAATGAGGATCTGACAAACCTTAATAAGAAAAAAAAATATAACCCCATCAAAAATGGGGATAAGAAATGAACAGACACTTCCTCAAAGAAGAAATACATGTATGGGGCCCGGGAGATAGCATGGAGGTAAGGCGTTTGTCTTTCATGCAAAAGGTCATCGGTTCGAATCCCGGTGCCCCATATGGTCCCCCGTGCCTGCCAGGAGCAATTTCTGAGCATGGAGCCAGGAGTAACCCCTGAGCACTGCAGGGTGTGACCCAAAAACCACAAAAAAAAGAAGAAGAAATACTTATAGCTAAAAGATACATGAAATGATGCTCCACATCACTAATCATTTGGGAGATGCAAATGAAAACTGCAATGATGTACCAACTCACACCACAGAAACTGGATCATATCACAAAGAACAAGAACAATCAGTGCTGTCTGGGATGTGAAGAGAAAGTAATATTATGCAGACATCAGGAGATATGAAGTCATGAAATTTTTCTATACGTGGATGGACATGGATTCTTCTATGTTGAGTGAATTAAGTTGGAGGGAGAAAGATAGACACAGATAGTCTCATTTATCTATGGGTTTTAGGAAAAATTAAAGACATTACTGTAATAAGGCCCAGAGACAATAGAGTTTTAAGGAATGGAAGGGTTGGAAGAACCAGTTACAATTTGAAGCTCACTACGAAGAGTGATGAACTCTGTTAGGTAAATAACTACACTAACAACTAGCATGACACTGTTCAAGAATGAGAGAAATAAAATGCCAGTCTCTAATACAGGCAGGGGTGGGGAAGAAGGGGGGGGCATTGGTGGTGGGAGTGTTGCACTGGTGAAGGAGGTTATTCTGTTTATAACTGAAACCCAACTACAAACATGCTTGTGATCATGGTATTTAAATAAATATTTACATTAAAAAAGAATAGATAGATATAAAATTGAATGCAAAAAAATGGGTCAAATCTCTATGTTTTTATGGGAGAGAACTGTTGGATAATTTAGGTAAAATGTACACAATTGACAATATAAATGTATGTAGTCTTGTAATAAAAAAGAAGCTAAGACTTTATATTTGCATGCTGCTTATATATATGTATATGTATATATATATATTAATTTACTAACCTGGTACACCTGTACTGCCTTACAAAAGTACAGATGTTTATGGGATTCTTTTTTGCAAGTTAGAGAAGTTATTGGACAGTAGAGTGAAAAGGAAAAGTAACTCTCCATCTGGAGAGGAACTTAGCATAGTACTAAGTTCCAAATATTTATGTTTTAGCAATTGATGTTACTTATAACACTGCATTTGCCATGAAATTTTCAATGCCCCTCCACCACTCTCCATGACCTTTTATTTTCTCGCCTACTTCGTTAACGTCAGTTTTTTGGTGAGTCTAATGGTCTATTTTTATTGGCTATTATTTATTTTCTATTTTGTTTCCTTATATACCACATAAATATGAGATTATTTGGTAAATATCTTTCTGTTTCTAGAAACAGTATCACTTAGCATATCACCCTCAAGTTCCATCCATGTTGAAACAAAAGAAGCAGTATTTCTTCACCTTTCCTTAGAGTTGAGTAGAAGTGTCTTTCATATAGTCTTGGATATGTGAGCTGTTTCCATATCTTGACTGCTGTAAACAGTGCAACATAATCTTCCTCAAACCCAATATATTGTCAAGTTCTTCAGATAGACACATAAGAATGGAATTGCTGAATAATATGTTAACTGTATTTTAGTTTTTGGCTTTGGTACCACACCCAGCAATGTTCATAGGCTATTCCTGGCTCACAGCTCATGGAAGAATCCTGACTGTATCCAGGAACATATCTGATACTAGGGATTTGAATCAAGACCAGTTGCATTGAGGCAAGCACCTTACCTCCTATCCTATTTCTTTGGCCTCATTTCTATTTTAATATAGTGAGAAATGTCTAGACTATTTTACCTAGAGGTTAAGCCAATTTACATTACTACCAATAGAAATGAGAGTTATTTTAATTCATGGTCTCTCCACACTGTTTTTAAGTATTTTATTATATTCCACTGATTAGAATATTTCATTGGTATCTGGTGATAGTTCAATGATGTAAGGTGAATTATAATGAATTAAATTTTATTATCATTTTGATTTGTATTATTCTGATTATTAGTAAATACAGCATTTTTCCATCTGTCTATCTGCCATCTGTGTCTTTGAGAAGAAAGTCTGTTCAGCTTTAAAAAATGGGGTCATGTAAGGCACATAATGCAGGAGTCTTACCTTTGTACTACTATCTGTGTGCCCAGTTCAGATTTAATGTGTACATTATTTTACATTTTTCTGAACAAATATAAAGTGCTAAATTCAAAATATGTTTTTTTGTTTTTAGGCGACACCTGGTTGATGCTAAGGGGTTACTCCTGGCTATGCACTCAGAAATCGCTCCTGGCTTGGGGAACCATATGAAACTCCAGGGGAACGAACCACGGGGCTGTCCTAGGCAAGAACAAGCGAGGCAGATGCCTTATAGCTTGCACTACCAATCCAGCCCCTGAATTAGAACTTTTTATTTTCTTCTTTACAAATACACAGTAAAATGTAATTTGCCTAATGTTAAAATGGTATTGTGGAGCAAGGTAAGTGTCATCATGAATGCTATGTGTACATTAGTTAGCTTTCAGTTTTTAATTTCTATGTATGAGCACACACATACAGTTTGTAAATTTATTACAATCTAGGCTTGTAATTATATGACATACATTTATGGGACAGAAGACATATCTCAAGGAGCAGAGGTTCATGCCTTATACATGAGTTCTTCAAGTTTGATCTATAGCATCACACTTCTCTTACTCACTGGAAACCATCATAAAATATAAATTTTTAAATAATGTTAATTATAGCATGTTAATTTAATCTAATTTCATGTGCATTGTGTTGTAATCAATGTTTTCAGAATGCCATCAAAATGCTATATTTAAAAAATATTTGCCTCTCTTTTTCACATGAAACAGGAGAAAATACTGAAATTTTTATATTGAAAAAGTTCTGATTTCAAAAAATATGATCATGAGGCAGATGAAAAAATTTTATTCATATATTTAATTATATAAATGAACAAAACTAAGGCCTCAGAATTAAACAGTTCAAAGCTATCTGAAAATAGCAAATTTTAGGACATCTAAATCAGGAAAGGTATTAGCATGCAGTGCTATTGTCTGTTTGTTTTTCCAAGGACTAGAGCTGACAAAACAAAACAAATAGGTTTTTAAAACAGTTAAACTGAAAAGTAGATTCCACAGAACAGCGAATTCATCATTCTGCTGAAGTGATAGAAATGAAAGATTTCCCTTCCCTAGCATATGGGAAATGGGATAGAGAGAAGAGCAAGGAGAGGAGAGCTCTTTTAAGAACACAATATTTGTTCTTCACTGATAAATTCAAACACAAGGAAATTTACTACAGTGATTTCAACATTCAATATGATCAAAGAAGAAACATACTTGGACCCCAATATTTTAAATTCTTTAGAAATCAGCAAGGCTACTGTTTTCACAGAATCTGTAGATATTGAATAACTTCCTAAATCCTTTGAAAAGGATTGTGGTATTAAACACATGGGCAAATATGTATTTCACAAAAGGCCATCTCTATGCACGTAAAGGTATCTTGCAGGTTGAGTCTCCATATTTCAATATAAAGTAATCTGATATTATAGAACTTCCTTAGATTTTGCAGAAATTACCTAAATTAAATAAATAACTAATAATTTGACTTATGGCAATATAATACATTCCTATATACAAACATATGTTTGCATGTAGTAAACTTTATTAAAAAATTAACTTAAAATCCTCCTGGGTCTATCCCGGTTAACTCATAAGGCCTTTTAGCATCACTTGGAATATTTCCTTAGCACAGCACCAGGAATAAGTTCTGAACACAGCAGGGCGTGACCCAGAAACTAAAAACACACACAACAAAATGTTTTAAAAATAACTGTGTGCAGATGAATTGTGGAATCATACAGTAAGATATCTACATTTTTGGTAAAAACTATAAAGCATTAATAGTTTTCTATCAACTGATCATGCTCCAGAATCATTTGTTTTTGTCAAAGCAACTGTTTGTCATTACGAGAATATTATTTACAGCAATGCATACAAGGGGAGAATTAGATTATATTACCTTTTTCGAAAACATGTGGTATCTAAAGCATATAAACATCTGTCAGAGTTCGGGGATTTAAGATGCCAAAAATAATAATACTCTTAAAGCTATCTAATTCAGAATATAACAGTATATAAATTGGTATTGGATATAAAATGGGATCTATGCTTTCAGAATATTCTATTTCATAATTTAAATAATGAAAACAAAATTAATTTCAAAAAGGGAAACAAAATGTATAGAATTCCTTTCCACCATTGAAACTGTTCTGCTCATAATAAATATTAAATCTTGAAAATATTTCAAAGGTTTTATAGTACAAACAACATTGACGTTTGTGGAGAACAATTTAAGTTAATTAACTGTGTTCCCTCTTTACTAGTGTTTTACCAAAAAATATGTTCTACTTGAATAGTTTCTAATTTTATAGAAACTTTATTTGCTTAGTTAATTACTTTTGCTTCTAAAGTTATTTCTCTGAAGAAATTACAAGCAGTTTGGAAAGCATGCTGTTCAGAATTGTTTTGACATATGTGGATAGAAAAAAAATGATGCTGAAAATATCAAACAAATGCCTTTGGTTTAGAACATTCATCCTTAAACATCTGTTAATACAATCAGTGTTGCAACAGAAAGAAAATAAATCCCTCCCTTTTGAACCCCACTAGATTTTCAGCATAAACATTTATAACAAATCAGATGAGCCTTAGTCACAATTCCTAAAATGATTTGCCTAGGCTCACTGATATAGCCTCCTTGGAACAAATAAACTCATTCCTCAATTCCATATTGGAGTTATAATGTCCAAAAACTGAAGTTTTTCAAATACTAGAACATTTTTTCCTGACATTCTGGCAACCAAAAATAGTAACTTTAAAAATTCTTAAGTACTATTATTTCCTCCACATTACTGAAAAAACCATTATCTAAGATTTTGTGCTCTTTAGAAGAAATACAGAACATATTTTGTGGCTTTTTATTATTATATCTATGAGTTGGGTTTTTGCCCTGCTTTTAAGTTCAGCCTGAATATTTTTGCCCCCATCCACCCACTTGCACAGTGTTTAGAAGTTTCTCTTTTCTTTTTCTGATAAACTATAAAAGGCAAATTTCCCATCCAGGTTTTTCTTCTTTCATAAAGCTGTATCTAAGACTGGGGAAAGGTTTGAAGTGGTGGGATACAAGTTGAGCATGTATACAGCACTGGATACACTGAATATACACACTACACAATATCTTGAGTATTAAGTTATGGTCTTGATGGCTCCCAAGTACCACCCAAAATCTAAAATACAATGTTCAGGCAAAACAATAGCAAAAATAGCCTAGATCTGCATTGTTCCAATTATATTTTATTTGTTTTGGTACCACATACAGTGGCACTCATGAGTTACTTTTGGCCCTGCGGTCAGAAATCACTCCTAACACAAGTGGAAGAAAAAAATTCAGAGCAGAAATTAACAATAGAGAAACAAGAAAAACAATAAAAAGATTAGATGAAACAAGGAGCTGGGTTTTTGAAAAAATAAGACAAATAGACCATTGGCAAGCCTCACAAGAAAAGAGAAAATGCTTAAATGAATCAAATAAGAAATGAAAGGGGAGAAATTACAACAGAACTCCCAGAAATCCAGAGCATCATGAGAGATTATTATGAATAACTATATTCTGTTATGTTAGAGAACTTAGAAAAATGGCCATATTTCTGGAAACATATAATCTTGCAAAACTGAACAAGTAGGAATTAGAAATCAGAAGTAAAGAAATTCAAACAGTAATTAAGAATGTCCCCAAGAATAAAAATCAAGGACCAGATGGGTTAAGGATAACTTTTCTCAAGCATTCAGAAAAGAGTTACTACCATTAATCTTTAGACTCTTCCAAAATATCAAAGAATGGGAATCCTCCTTAATACCTTCTATGAATCTAACTTATGCTTATTCCCAAAGCTGAAAAAAATACTATTAAGAAAGAAAAATACAATCTCTTAGGTCATGGGAATTCCTTTTATTCCTCAATACTTACTATGCCTATGCAAAAAAAAAAATATGGGGGAACACCAAACCCTGTCACTCCAGCACTCCTTCTTTTTCTTGTTTTGTTTTGTTTGTTTTTTATATTATTTCCCTTCTCTTTTTTCTCAAATATTTTCTAGTTATGTACTCACATTTTATTTATATATTCACATTAAATTCTTAAAAAATATTAGTTTAGGGAAATGATTATCTATTTTATTCAAGGAAATTTTAATAAAACATATCACGGTACTATGAATTGAAAGCATATTAGTCTCATAAAATTTTACTATGAGAAATCCAAAGTATATTGAAGGTATTCATTTTTCTGACTCATACTCTATTACCATTAAAATTATGTTTTGTTAAGAAACTATGATTTACAAAGATTTTCATAGTTTAATTTCAAGCATACAATTTTCAACACAACTGGCTCATGGTTCAATACAATGAATGATGATGGTTTGCTTCAGCGCTGTAGGGTATAGGATCATGTGTTTACTGTGCCACCCACATGGTATTCAACTTGTACAATTCTATCTTCCAGGATCTTTAGTTTTTAATATTATGATTGTTTAATTGCCATGAATCAAAAAATAATAAAATATATTAATCAAATTTGAAATGCTAGCATTTGGAAAATTATGTAAACTTAAATGTAAGATAACTGTGTATAAATACAAATATATATTAAATTTATTAGATTATACCAGATATAGGTTGTTTCACACTTATTTTTGTTTATTTATATATATATAATATATAAACATATATATACATATATATATATATATATAAATCATTCTCCAGTGCAACATTCCCATGACCAATATCCCAAGTGTCCTTCCTCCCTACCCCACACCGGCCTGTACTCTAGACAGGCTTTCTACTTCCCTCATTCAGTCACATTTTTTATGATAGGTTTCAGTGTAATTCTTTCTATGACTGCACTAAACAATCCCTGTGGTGAGCTTCATGTCAGAAGCTAGACCCTCCAGGCCTCTTCTATTTTGTCTCTGAGAATCATTACACAAATATTTTTCATTTTTCTCAAAACCCATAGATTAATGAGACCATTCTGTGTGTATCTCTCTCCCTCTGACTTATTTCACTCAACATAATAGATTCCATATACATCCATGTGTAGGAAAATTTCATGACTTCATCTCTTCTGATGGCTGCATAATATTCCATTTTGTATATGTACCATGTTTCTTTAACCATTCATCTATTAAGGGGCATTAAAATGTATTTATAAAAAAGTGGTTTAAGAATTATGTTATTTCGGGGGCCAGAATGATAGCACAGTGGTAGGGTGTTTACCTTGCATGCGTCTGACCCAGAGAGGACCTGGGTTTGATCTCCAGCCTCCCGTATAGACCCCAAGCCAGGAGCGATTTCTGAGTGCATAGCCAGGAGTGCATCACTGGTTGTGGCCCAAAATTAAAATAAAGAATTATGTTATTTCCAAGTTGAAATAATTATATTTAATATATAATCATTTATTTGCCTTGATTTATATCATAACGTTTTATATGGTCTCTTAAATTAACTTAATTTAACCATAATTAGCAAGATGTCACATATCTTAACTTATTACTTACTCCTGACTTTCTCACCTTAGTGTGGTGACCCACACACTGAAATTACACAAATTATTAAAATTATTAATAATAAAAATGTTTTCTTGTTAATTTCTTTAATACATTAACATGTCTATACAGTTAAATGTCACCAATTATGTTTTACCAAAATACAAGATGCATAGTTTGTTGGTGTGCCTCATGAATAATATCTTGTGGACCTGATGATGTCTTCATCACATTTTAATTGTTAATTGAACATTCAAGTTATCAAATACTTTATAAGGACCTTAAAGTTCACTGTTTCTTCTTAAGAAATAAAAAACAAAACAAAACAAAACAATCAAACAAGATTTCTGAGATACTGGAGATATGTGGTTGCTAGGCAAACAACCCACCCCATTCCCAAAATGGGAGATAGAAACAAGTATCTACAGATATCATAAAGTACTAGAAAAAATGTGAAACAAGAACCAATGCAGAGTGAGGAATATAAGATCCCAGAGAAATCATTAGTCATAGGCGGATCTTCCATATAACAAAGTTTTTCACCAGGAACTTCTCTAGATTCTTATAACAAATAGTGAGGAGAAAAAAATCTTTACCTTTTTTTTCATCAAGGGAAGCAGAAAATGATTTTTAAATAAATTAAAGAATTTTTTTCTCTACTCCAAAAAATATTTCCAGGAAGAATACATAAGTTCTATTCACTTATACCATTGAGCATTGAGAAAAAAGAAGAGACTAGAAAAGATTTCTAAACTTTATACTGAAGAAACAGACTAGAAAACTAAGAAATAATGTCAACATTATGAAATCATTATGAAATGTTGAACATTTCCACCATCTTCTTCCAAACATGTTACAAAACTTACCTATATTCCTCTGCTTAACTTGTCAGATTATCAAAGAGGAAACAAAGCAGATCAGAGCAGGTTAGGTGCCTGTATTGTACTGGGCTGACTCAGCAGCCATCATGATCCTCTGAGTACCACCAGAAATAATTCCCGAATACAAAGCCAAGAGTAACCCTTGTACATTCCCAGATCTGACCCAAAAACAAAAATGAGAACAATTAAAAGAGACAAAGTATGAATCAGAATTAGACACAGGAATATTGTTGGAATTGTAAGGCTAAAGGTTAAAACAAAAAGAATTAATATATTGAGAGAAGTGATGAATAAAGTAAACGGAGAAAAAAGTCGCAACCTAAAACTCTGTACCTAGTAAAAGTCTGCTTCAGAAGTGAAGAAAACATTCAAATTATATAAGAAGAAATTCATTGCTGATTATTAGATCAACTTCATAAAAATTTAAGGGGGCCGGGCGGTGGCGCTGGAGGTAAGGTGCCTGCATTGCCTGCGCTAAACTAGGACGGACAGCAGTTCGATCCCCCAGTTCCCCATATGATCCCCCGTGCCTGCCAGGAGCGACTTCTGAGCGAATAGCCAGGAGTAACCCCTGAGCATCACCGGGTGTGGCCCGAAAACCAAAAAAAAAAAAAAATTAAAAGTATTTTATTACAAAAATATAGGATATGCAGCAACTATTGAATGGCTAACTCAAATTAAAATTTTGGGCTAGAAAAACAGTACAATGACATGCCTTGCATGCATAGAGTTGACCCAGTTCCATTTCTAACATCCGAGTGGATTCCCTAAATCTGCCTTGAGTAAGCTCTCCTAACTTCCAAGTGAGTGAAAGAGAGGAGAGAAAGAAGAAAAGAAAGAAAAGAAAGTCACTTCAAAACATTGATACATTGATGTTCAGGGGCTAGAAAAAGCAAAGTAGATAAGGTACTTTTCTTATATACTACTGACTCAGATTCAGTTCCTGGTACCACATATGGTTTACCCAGATCATAAAGACTGATTTCTGCAAGAAGAGTTTAGTAATCCCTGAGTAAGGCTGGGTCTGGCACAAAAATACAAAGTAAAAGAAAATAAGCACACTGATGCTCATCATATAATAATGAAATTAAAATCAAGTGTAAGTCACCAATAGGATGCACTGGTATCCACATGTTAAATATAAGGATATATAGAAGAAGTGTATTCCAAACTTCCTTTAATCAAAAAAATGTGGAAGTAGCTGTATGAATTTTTGAGTAGGTTCTATGCAAAAGGTTTATCATCAATAAAAATACATTAAAACTACAAATAAAGTGGCATCAAATTTGTTAATTTTTCACAATCTTAGATGATCGCTATATATTATCACTTTATCAATCATAAAATACACCATAATAAATTGTTTTTAGGCCATACCTAAAATTTCTCAGGGATTATTCCGGTTTTGTGCTCAGGAATTACTCCTGTCAGTGCTCTGTGAACCAACTATATGCAGTGTTGGGGGAAGAAGGTGGGTCAGCAGCACACAAGGGAAGTACATTACTTTTTTCCAAACTTTCAAATCCTATATATAAAGATATATATACATATATAATATGTATATATTAGCAGTTTTAAATGGATGTAAATCATATATAACTGTATTTAGCTCACAATAGAAGTAAATTACATTTTAATGAAAAGAGCGCCCAAAAATATGGACAAGGGTTAACAAAAATATTTAAAATAAATTAAAAATATTTTCAAGTGAATATATTGAAAACACACCTTATCAAATTATGTAAACTGCTTACAGTGTAAGACATTAGAGGGGAAGGTATATAAATAAAGTCATATAGCTGAAAAGAATGATGAGCTAAAACTTACTCTCTAAAATTTCATTGGAGAAATAAGAAAAAAATCACTTAAAAGTGAAAGAAGATAGAAAAAATAGAATGTGAACAAAAATCTATGTTGAATTGCTACTGAGAAAATAAATTTAAATAGAAAATCAACAAAGAGTAATATACAAAATCACTGATATCTTGAAAACATCAATAAAATTGAGGAACATCTAATAAAAATAAGGGAAAAAATATAGGTAGATAATGATATAGGTGATACTGATATATGGGTATAATGCTATCATCAGAAATAAAAGTAGGACCTTGTTGTAAACCCCTTAAGAATTAAAAACAAATCAAGGAATAATAGTATAAACTGCTATTTGATAAGCTGAGTGAAACATTAAGAATTTTTGAAAGATACAACTATTTAACTCATGCAGAAATAAACACATACTTGGTATTAGCCTAAGAACATACAAATGGCAAAAACACTGTACATATGTCACCAGAGAATGAAGACTCAAACAAATCAAACAAGTAAAGGATTGCTAATACCTAATAAAAGAGCCAAAATTCAGAAATTTAAGAAATTAAATGGCAGCAAGAATATAGTATAATAACTGTAATTAATTGCCTTTGAGAAAATAAAAATGATATAAACATTTTAGGACCAAAATTTGGTAAATTTTATAAAACAAAACACTCTTGTTCTGTAATTCAGTGATCACATTCCTTTTTAGTTATTCAAAGAATTTCAAATTTGAGTTCTACACTAAAATTTTCTTATAAACATTTATAGAATTTTATTCATAACTATAAAAAGGGAAGGAATCAATATTTTTTTCAATTGATGAATTAATAGACCATGCCACTTTCAGGCAACTAGTTATTATCATATAAGAACTATGAGTATAATAACAAGATTATATAATAAAAATATGAAGACAATAAAATATCAATTGGTTCTCGGGTTGGGATAGAGACTAATTATACAATGCACAGAGAATTTCCAGAATAGTGAATATTCATTATGATGTTACATATAACATGGATGGTATGCAATTATCCAAAACAATATATATGATATCAATATAGATCTTATTATATGACATTAATTAAATAATGACTTTATAATCAATGACTTTTTCAATGTATAATTTCTATTTTTTGTCCCCTATAATTTCTTTATTTAAGCACCATGGTTACAAATATGTTGGCAATTGGGTTTCAGTCATAAAATGAGCACACTCCTTCACCATTGCAACTTCCCCACTAACGTTGTCCCCTATTTCCATTCTCCCCCATTCCTTGCCTGTGGTCGAGGTAGGTATTGTATTTCTCTATCATTGTCATAGAGCTATTAGTGTAGTTATTTCTCTAATTGCACTTACCAACCTTTGTGATAAGTTTATTTTATCATTGCTGGTTTTTCTAACCCTCATCTCTATTATCTCTGGGTATTATTATGATGTCACTTATTTTTCTTAAATCCCCATATGAGTGAGACTATTCTGTGTTTATTTCTCTCCTTCTGACTTATTTAACTCAGCATATAGTCTCTATATTTATCCATGTATAAAATCAAGGCTTCATTTTTACTAACAGCTACATAGTATTCCATTGTATAGATGTACATCAGTTTCATTAGCCACTCATTTGTTGTCGGGTATCTAGGGTTGTTTCCAGATTATGGCTATTGTAAAAAGTACTGCTATAAACATAGGATTGCAGATGACATTGTTCTTATTGGTGTGTGTGATCCTAGGTATATCCTAGGAATAGTACTGCTGGATCAGATGGGGGCTAAAAGTTCAGTTTTTTAAGGAATATCCATATTGTTTTCCAGAGAGGTTGGCTTGATATCATTTTCACTAGTATTGAATGAGAGTTTCTTTCTCTCTACATCCATGCGAGGAATAGTCATTCTTTTTTTGTGTTGTGTGCCAGCCTCTGTGGCATGAGATGATATCTCATTTTTGTTTTGGTTTTGGGGTCACAACTGGAGGCCCTGAAGGGTTATTCCTAATTCTCCACTCAGAAATCTCCCATGGTAGGCTTGGGAGACTATATGGGATGCTGGAATCGAACCACTGTCCCTACCATTTTGTTATGTCTCTGCTCCCCTCATTGTTGATTAGATTTTCATCTTCCTAATGATTAGTGATGTGGAGCATTTTTCAAGTGACTTTTGTTCATCTGTATTTCTTCTTTAAGAAAACGTCTATTAATTTCTTCTCCCCATTGTTGTTAGGGTTATATTTTTTGAAATAACTTTTACTTATAATGAAGTGCACATCTGGTTTCATAAATTATACCAAGCAAATAAATCTATAAAAATAGTTTGAAGAACAAATTAGAAAAATAATTGGAGCAAATACTTAAAATAGGAATGGTAAAGTAAAAAAGAAAATTGGTTATTAAAATGATGGTATGTAAAATCCATGTAGAAACAATTTAAGGAAAATAAAAAGAACATATATAAGTACTATTTCAAAGAAAACAAATAATATTTATTATAAAATTTATGACATTTTAAAACATTGTAAGAAGAAGTAAACAAAACTATAATAGTTAAAACTATGCAATTGTTTTTATGGAAAAAAAGTGTAAGATGACTACATACAGAATATTCTGCTATGTAAGTTTCTATGTGATTTAAAGCCACTACCATAGAATGACCCTTACACTACAACAGTTAAAATGGGTACCCAAAATACTTATGGAATGAAGGTAATATTTCTGAAGACTAACCTAGTATCAGTCATAGGCTCTCTGATAAGGACTTAAGAAAGGAAATGTTGAGAATATTCAAGAAAATCAATGGAACAATGGAATGTCTGCTAATAAGATTCAAGTGTTATGAGTTGAAATATGAAAACTTCAAACTGAAAAGACAGAACTTGTAGGCAAATTAAAAAAAATCACAATAAGGCTTTACCAGCAGAGTAATAGATGTTGAAGACAGAATCATTTAGCTCAAAATGAGAAACATAACACCTCCAGAAAACAACAGAAGATAGAAATGATTCTTAAAATATACAAACAAAAGATAGAAAAATTCTCAAAATAAATGAACAGATGACAATAGAACTTTGGTATAAATTCAACAGAAACAGCATAAGAAACAGTGGATCCCAAAGAGTCAAATGAAAATTCTTATGGAGTAACATGCAAAAACAAGCCATTGCTATGGAGTTCTCAGAACTGAAGAGTTCATGTAACCTCAAATTGGATCCCCAAAGTGTACTAGCAAACAGAGACTAATAAAATTAACCCAAGTCACTTACTAGTCACAGTGATATAAACATAGATAGAAATAAAATACTGAAAGTGGCTAAACCAAAAACTGAAATTACACAAAAAGGCACATTTTTAAGATCTGCAACATATTTGTCATGAGCAATACTTTAGGCCTGAAGGCAATGGTAGGATGTTGTGGAAAAACCTCAACAAAATGAATGCCTCATCAAGAGTATTATGCCAGACTCACATTAATGTTTGAGGAAACAGTACATGACTTTATGGACCAAAAAAAAAAAAAAACTCCCAGGAATTTCACAAACTCAAAGCCAACTTTAAAATAAGAACTTAGGTTCTAGTTTAAGGCAAAACAAACTCCAACATATCACAAAATGTCTATAAAAAGATGACAAAAAATTATCTCTCAGTATCCAGGGATTAAGTGCACCAATTAAAAGAGGTGGCCAACTGGATTGAAAAATTGAATCCAACATTCTGCTGCCTGCAGAAAACACATTTGAATAATCAGAATAAACAGACTCAATGTTAAAAGGTGGAATATAATCTTTCACGCAAGCAACACACTTAAAAAGAATGGGGTGACCATACTCATATTAGACAACATAGAGTTCAGGCTCAAAAAGGTTACAAAAGCCAGAAAGGATCCTTTTTAAATTATCAGATGATATGTACCTCAGTAAAAAATCACTGTATATGCACAAATACATACATACATACATA
>PVKC010016295.1:0-20897 GCA_004027635.1 Crocidura indochinensis
GCTTGAGAATGTTTTTAGTCTGTCTTCCCAGATGAATGAGAGTTTTGCTGGATGTTGGACCCTAGGTTGGAGATTTCTTTCATTCAGGCGTTTAAATATGTCATTCCACTGTCTTCTTGCTTGAATTATTTCAAATGGGAGATCTGGTTTGATTCTTATTTCCCTTCCTTTGAATTTGAGGGTTTTTTTCTCTCTTACTAATGCTTTTTTTTTTTAAGGAAACTTCCTTAACATTTAATTATGGGGAAAATAGTTCTGCCTTCTTTTCTATATATAAATCTTTATTTAAGCACCATGATTTTGTAATCATGTTTGTAGTTGGGTTTCTGTCATAAACAGAATACCCCCCCCTTCACCAGTGCAACATTCCCACACCAATATGTCCCATTTCCCCCGCCCCTGCCTGCATTGCGACAGGCATTCTACTTCTCTCATTCTTTAACATTGTAGTACTAGCTGTCAGTGCAGTCATTTCCCCAACCCCGTTCACCAGTCTTTGTGGTGGGCTTCAAATCACTGCCAGTCCTACTGATCCTCCCAGCCCTTAAATCTATTTTCTCTGGGCCTTATTACAAGCAATGTCTTTAATCTTTCTTAAAACCCATAGATGAGCGATGGTATTCTGTCTCTCTCTCTGTCTCTTTCTCTTACTTATTTCACTCAGCATAATAGATTCCATGTTCATCCATGTATAGGAAAATTTCATGACTTCATTTTTCCTGACAGCTACATAATATTCCATTGTGAATAAGTACCGAAGTTTCTTTTGCCATTCATCTATTAAAGGACGCATCTTGGTTGTTTTCAGAGTCTGGCTATTGTAAATAGTGCTGCAATGAATATAGGTGTGAGGAAGGGATTTTTGTATTCTATTTTTGTACCTAGGGTATATCCCTAGGAGTGAAATACCTGGATCTAATGGGAGCTCAATTTCCAGTTTTTTGAGGAATCTCTGTATTGTTTTCCATAAAGGTTGGACTAAACAGCATTCCCACCAGCAATGAATAAAAGTTTCTTTCTCTCCATATCCCCACCAGCACTGATAGTTCCTGTTCACTGTGATGTGCGCCAGTCTCTGTGGTTTGAGATGGTGCCTCATTGTTGTTTTGATTTGCATCTGCCTGATAATTAGTGATGTGGAGCATTTTTCATATGCCTTTTGACCATTTGTATTTCTTCTTTGAGGAAATGTCTGTTCATTTCTTCTTCCAATTTTTGATGGGGTTATATGTTTTTTTTCTTATTAAGTTCTGTCAGCACCTTGTATATTTTTGATATTAGTCCCTTGTCTGATGAGAACTGGGTGAATAGTTTCTCCCATTCTGGTTTTTGTATCTTAGGCACTGTTTCCATTGAGGTGCAGAAGCTTCTAAGCTTAATATAGCTCCATCTGTTTATCTCTGTTTCCACTTGTTTGGAGAGTGATGTTTCCTCCTTGAAGATGCCTTTAGTCTCAATGTTATATAGTGTTTTACCTATGTGTTGTTCTATATTATACCTTATGGTTTCAGGACTGATATCAAGGTCTTTAATACATTTGGATTTGATCTTTGTTCATGGTGTTAGATGGGGGTCTGAGTTCGCTTTTTTGCAAGTAGCTAACCATTTGTGCCAACACCATTTGTTGAAGAGGCTTTCCTTTCTCCATTTGGGATTTCTTGCCCCTTTATCACAGACTAGTTGATTGTTTGTTTGGGGAGCATTCTCATAATACACATCAAAGAAAAGGTTTAAGGAAAGGAGCATGTTGGGAGAACACATTTGTTTGTGGTTGACAGATGGATGTCACCTTATATTTGCACCCTTTCTGTTTAAAACAAAACAAGAAATAATGAAAAATGTGATAATGTTTTGTTCTACTTTTTTCCACCACAGGCAGGAAGACCAGATCAGAACATATATAAGTAGTTGTTATTTTTGCATAGACACAGTAAAATTTGGCTTAATAGCTTCAAGTTTAAATTGTACACAGCACTCTCAAAACAATCAACTTTTTTAAAATCTTTACATGTCTTATATATATCACAAAATTTTTCATAGACTTCTCTGAATATGTACTATACAACTTACATAAGATAAACTTAATTCAAAAATTCTTAAACATTCTTTTTCATTAAAATCCTTAAACAAAATAAAAAAAATTCTGTAGATATATACATTTTAAAAATACATTTGGCTAAAACATTCTTTTTTGGGGGGGCACACCCGTTTAGATGCTCAGGGGTTACTCATGGCTATGTGCTCAGAAATTGCCCCTGGCTTGGGGGGGGGGCCATGTGGGACCCCAGGGGATTGAGCCACAGTCCTTCCTTGTCTAGCACTCGCAAGGCAGACACATTACCTCAAGAGCCACCTCACCGGCCCAGCTAAAACATTCTTATAATGAGCACTATGATAAGAGTCTATAGCATCCAACTTTCTTTTCCATCCACTTTTGTGGACAAAGATTTAGAACATTTTATACAGACATAATTTGAGAACAAGTCGTTACATAATACAGACAATCAAACATCAAAGCAATTGGGAAACATTCACTAGGACAGCTAAGAACTTTTAAAAGGATAATAACATTATGGGCATTTCCCTGAAATTGTGCAAACTAATACTAAACCAATGAAGTTGGATAAAATTTTTTCTGTTTGCAGTGGGGCATAGAACAAAACAGTAGCTATAAAATCGAATATAGGTAGAACACACAGTTTAACCGGCAATATAATGACTAATGCAAATAGGATCCATAGATTAGCCTAAAAGAAAGTTGCAGGGTTTATAAAAGCAGTTTCTCCTCTGTTGACTTTCTGCTGCGCTTGGATCTTCCATCTTCTCCTTTTTTTTTTCCTTCTGTGTTAGGCTCTTAGGTCATCTGGGATGGAAAGTCCTTCAGTTCCTGATCCAAAATCTGGGTGGAGGGACTAGCTCATCCTCTTGCTATTGAACCCCTCAAATGGAGCATTCTTGTTGACTTCTGCCCCAATAGTAACCTTGATAAAGTGCTGCCATTTGGGGGCCATGGTCCTTGGACAAAGCTCCTTGAGTAGAAAAGGTCATGGACCTTGGACTCTGGGATGCTGCTCAGAGTCTTCAGCTCTCTCCTCTTCACTGTCAGCTTCTGTCCTGCCTGAAGTGACCTCTGCAGCATTAAAAACAGGGGCCATGTACACCAATGTTCTGGTGATGGGCACTGCACACACAGTCAGTCCAAGGAGGCCATGATGGTTAACAGCCACCATAGGGTCAAGGTACTCACCATCGTTTGGGATCTTCTCAGGTCCCTGTTTGGCCCTGAATTGGGAAGTTTAGATTTATGGTGCCTTGGGTGATCTCACAACTTATCAATTTTTATTTTATACCCCGGCACTTTTGAAGTAACCTCCTGGTCCATCCAGGGAACCCTAGCTGTCCTGGGTCTACAGTCCTGTCTGTCCACTGAGAAAATTAACCAAGGGCTCAAGAAGTACAGTGGGAAGGTGCTTATCTTGCACATATCTGACCTAGGCTTGATTCTTGGCACCACATAAGGTCCCATTAGCCCTACATGAATGAGCACAAAGACAGAAATCATCCTTGAGCATATGCAGGGTGATCCCCACAAAAAAAACCTTTAGGCCAGGCGGTGGCGCTGGAGGTAAGCTGCCTGCGCTAACCTAGGACAGACCGCGGTTCGATCCCCCGGTTCCCCCATATGGTCCCCCATGCCTGCCAGGAGCGACTTCTGAGCGAATAGCCAGGAGTAATCCCTGAGCATCACCAGGTGTGGCCCAAAAACAAACAAACAAACAAAAACAAAAAACAAACAAACAAAAAAAACCTTTAGGAATTTTATAAATGATACGTGGTATTTTTCTTACAGATAAGTATTCTCAGTCCTATGCCCTGAGCACTGTCAAGGTACCTGAATGCAGAAATAATCTCTGAGATAGACAACATAATCCCCTCCCCTCAAAAAATAAGGACAAAATCGAAGCCTAACTTTTTGTTTCTGATTCAGTTCAATTAGCCATTTACACACTCTGGATCTGAGCAAATGGATGTAGCCCTCAACTTTGTTGACGCCTGCTGGGTTACATTGTTTTCTTCCTTTAAAAAGCTCCTTTGAAAGCCATATCATTGTTCTGCCTTTAATATAATAGCTGGTGAGCATAAGAGGCCTAGTTGGAAAATGCTGAATTAGGTATGAAAAGGGAAACGCAGGTGTGTCAGTTATCAAGATTGTAAAGCTATCAAGATGGTCCTGGAAATGAAATTGTGTTGGAGTATTATTTCTGAGCAATAGTAAGGGGTTAAACATTCATTGTTTTTGAACCATGCCTGTAATGCTCAGAGCTTACTCTGGGCTGGGTGCTCTGGGATCACTCCTGAAGTGCTTACAGGTTGTCAGGGGACTGAAACCAGGACAATCATATGCAAACACTCTACCCACTGTGCAATTTTCTGGCTTCCATATTCAAGTTCAGCAGGCAGAAAAAGGGTTTGAATCCCTCTTACCCTGACATACAAATCATTTGAGCATAGTTGGGAGCAGTTTGCAGGAGCATGCAGGGTTGTGGGTAAGTGCACGTAGTGTGGGATTAATGGGGAGAAGCTAAAGGTCTTATGGCAGGTTTGACATGGATTAAGGGGCACCACTCATAGAAAAGCTGTCAATTAGTTAATTGTCAAAATGAAGATTAGGGAGTGAGTGATAGAGAATTGGCTGTAAAAAAGGTATAGGTCTTTCCATATGAGCTGAAGCACCTGGTCAAAGCAGCTGACCCCTGCTAAGTGAGGACTTCTCCTCCCCCATGCTCCATGTCAAATTATGTGGCTATGGACCCCACATGTTCACTTAGCAAAGCTAGTTATGGTTTCTGAAGCCAGGAGAGAACTTTGAAAACCTTCCTTCAAGCAGTTCAACCACTGTGGTCTTTTTGCCTTTGCTCAGACCTAAGTGGTGGCTCCTAGCCACTGAGGCATGCCTATCACAGGGACATTGAAGTGGTATATGAAGGTCACACAAGTGATCTCCAACATAGCCATTGAAAGTGAAGACTAGCTCAGGACAGACACTGCTAGTTCCAAAGCATGGCAGTACTGATTTTTTGAAAATTTCAGTTTTTATCTGTCACTTTCATCTTCCTGCTTCCCTGGATCATTTTCAAATGCCTAGATATAATGTCAGTACCTTTGCATGTGCCAGTTTTATTACATCCTAATGAACACCACCGGGTGTGGCCCAAAAACCAAAAACCAAAAAAAAAAAGAAAAAAAAAGATAAGGGCCTAATGACAAAGTAGAAGAGGACTCTGTTAAGAGGAAATGGCATTTCCCTTGAAAGAGTCCAGTTTGAGACAGACCTCAGTTTAATTCCTGGCATTCAATATAGTCCTCCAGCCAGGAGCGATTTCTGAGTGTAGAGTTAGGAGTAACCTAGGTGTGGCCCAAAAACCAAACAAAAAAAAAATCAAGAGTTCATCAGGTGGAATGATATTTTTGGTGCAAACACAATGAAGCGAGTGGGGAAATATTCCAGAAGAGAAAAAAATAGATGTTTCAAACATATGTGGGTTATTAATAACAAATACAAATAAACTAGCAAGTCAACAAATCACACTCAACTTTGACAACAGAACTTATTCTCAATTTCCAGATGATTTAGAAATATGCATGTTGATATTTGTGATGGAATAATCAGGACATACACCCCTCAATCTGATTTTTTATTATTTGACTCAAAGAAACACACAAGCTGGGAAAAGATGGGATGAACACACCGGTGATGCCTCCATCAGCAATATTGGTGATGGGGTTGTCCCTCCACATGTGACAAGGGGGGAATATGGTGCACTCAGTACTCATCAGCAAATGGATAGTTGGGGTGTCCAATCCCACTGCAGAAAGGAGTACCAGGTTAGAGTGGGACTGTCTTCTCAGACCAAAGGCAGAATTCTCAGAGAGTATGAGCTAGGCTAAGACTGTCTTGACCCCAAACACAAGGTTGCGTACCTCGGTACGGATAAGTCCCCCACATATTATCAGTCTATTAGTTTAGGGGAAATGATCCTAAGGATATGGGCTATGACAGAAACTCCAGAATCTAAGGCTGACAAAGTCATAGCCAGAACCAAGGTCCCTCTGCCCAGGTTTATATTGTACCTAAACCAGTAGAAGAAGTCCCACAAGGCCATTAAGAACTTTCCCAAACTATCCCCAAAGAAAATCCTGCCTTATAGCAGTTGTACCACTGTGCCTGATGGGGTTCCTTGTGAGTCAGAGATATGGGGAATGATCCTGGTGTAACAAGAAGGACTCAGGTCAGGACAGTGAACTCACTGATCTTGTCAGTGGCTCCAGGTTCCTGTCCCCCTACATCTGTCCTCAAGACTCCCTTTGTGAACATCAGGTCTACAGAATCTAGAAGCTCAGTGCCACACCCCTGACTCAGAAAACCTGTTGCCCAACCTTCATACACTCCAGTAGATTCAAGATCTTATACTTTTCAGAACCACTTACAAGTCCATGTGGAAGTAGCGAAAGTCCCTGTTGATTCCATCTATAGATTTCATGTCTTCTGGTGTCAGGTCAAAGTTAAACACCTGCAAAAAGTAAAGATCGTCTTGGAATTCTCCACACTAGATAGGGGCAACTTTGAAATGGGTCATGGGGACTCAATCAAAAGCAATTAGGAAGAATCCTTGGCATCAGATTCCAGGTGTGCTGATGAAAGTGGCCTTCTGTCTGTTTCCCATTGGTCTTTTCACTCTTTGATTCCATATCACTAGAGACTCACAAATTTCAGCAAAACATTTTATGTAGAGAACTGCAATGAGCCCAGTGAAGGAATTGCCTTAAACAGAATGACTGGACCATCGGAATAAAACAGTCATTCACAGGTTTGGAGTAATTTCCTTCTCCTCCACTTCAGAAATTTGATGATCCTTAGGAATAGAGACTATCCACCATCCGTGGTCTCTCTAGAACCACTGGGTACAGTAATATCACACCCTGATCAATGTTACAATCACCCTAAGTTGTACTTAAGTTTCATAATACTCTACTTTCTTGGGTGTGGTGTAGATGTACCATCAGGTAAACAACAATGTTCTGAATATTGTCATGTATCTGATGGATAGAGAAACCTCTCTGGTTTTAAAGTCTCTTCCTCAGTCTACAACAGTCTCTATTAGACACTCCTTTCCTCAGGGCATCTCCATGAGTGTAAAAGGAGCAGAGCTCTGGAAAAGATGCTACAGAAGGAGAATTTATGAATAAGAAAACATCATGGAAGCAACATGCTCTGTCTGTTCTTCAGCTGTCCTAAGCAGATTGCTAATACATTTGTTCCATGCATGAAATGTTGTCATGGATATCTGAGAAACAAATTAGAGAAAAAATGGAAACAGGAATTGACCCTTTTTCTCATTTTCCTCACAAGATTAAACCTGCCTTTTGACATCTTCTTAAATCTAGTAACAAAAGTCAAGGGTTTCAAGGACAATCACATGTTTTATAAATCATAATATCCAATGTTGTCCTCTCAAAAGAGAGTTATCATTTGAAATTTTTAGATACTGTAAAATATTTCAACTAAGGATGGGCTATAAAGTTCCTCAAAATGTGCCCAAGATTGACAGGAAATTACACTGGCCACCATTGCTTGACTGAGGCCCCGTAATAGATAAGTGGACACAGGAGAGCAAACTCTCACATAGGAGCATGTTTCTAACCTCCTTCAGCCATACCTGGAGGACAAATGATCAACATGTCTTAGAGGCCTCAAGACACCATTTCTCAGGCACCTCCACATGCAAATTCAGGTTCCAAGTAGAAGCTGACAAAAATATTAACAGCACTATGAGCTCTGGTGGGGTGGGTGCACTATAGGATCCCCCAAAAAAAACCCCATTTCATGGGGCTCTAGGTACAAAAAGAATCTTTTCTGTAAATAGAAAGAGGTTGAGAGGAAGAAATGCAATTCAAATCTTTATACTGGGAAAGTCCAAGTCTGATACAAAGCAAGGCTGAAGCTCATGTCACACTGGAAGGAGAGGGAGTTTGCTAAAAGTAACAAAGAAGACTTTATGCATGGCGGTCTCTTATCCCACCACAGATTCTTGGGCATGAGAGAGAAAAAATGGGAACAAAATGTGTGGACACCAGCTAACAAATGCAAGAGAGCTTGTCAACACATAGACCTTCTCAATAGATCATCACTCTTCCAATACCTGGAAGTTCTCCTGAATTCTCTTCTCATTGAAGCTCTTGGCCAGCACTACCACCCCTCGCTGTAGTTGGTAGCGCAGGGCTACCTGCCCAGGGCTGCGGTTGTGTTTCTTGGCAATGGCTTTCAAAACTGGATCCTCCAGGAGATATGGACTATCTTTGGGGATCCTAAAAGCAAGAACCAAAGATGAGGATGTGAAGGATATTCAATGATGGTCTGTTATACACCATTCCAGGTCACAACACCCAGAGAACTTTAAAGAAAAAAATCTACTATCAGTTAAGCGTAGTCTACATGAGTATTCATAGAGACTCATAATTGCGCCAAAGTACCAATAGTAATTTATATCAACAGGCAAAGGGAGGAGAAACCTCAGACTATGTGTCCATACTACAAAATTAAATGGCAGGAGAACATAATGAATAGATGTCTGAATGTCTGTAGTAATATATTTGGACCTCAAAGCTCTAAAGAGTTAGAAGGCTGAGAACAAAGAGCACATTTTCTAGGAACACCAAAATGTACTGACTCTCTGAAACAGAAATCACAATCAGAGAAAAAGATCTTGGGCAGTGAAGAATCTGCAAGGAAAACTTTCTGGGAGAAGGGAGTTCAATTTTCTCCATAGTGTGGTAAACATTGTCCCCCCATTTTTCCAATAAAGATACTTCGAATCCAATGGCTTAAAAAGAATTTGTATCCATTTCATAAAGGAAATGTGTACAAAGTGTGTAATATGAAGAGCATCTTACTCCAAATATAGAAATTTACACAAATTCCTCAGTAAACTGTTAACTGAAAGATCTTTCTATGGTCTCAGCCCTGAGCTTCCTCTCTAGTGCCACATAAATTACCACATTTATGGGTATGGCCTGCACTATCGAATAATCAACTAAATTAATCTGTACAGTTAAGTTTGAGTAAAAAGAATTAATGCAAGAACAAGAATGAAATGATGGTAATTATTTCACACCAATGCTACATAGAATTGACTACAGTGGTTTTAAAAAGTCCACTTCAAAATATTCAGACTCAATTTTACCAGAAATTTTTATCACGAATAAATTTCTTAGGATGATAGAGATGTTCTCATTACCACATAGGGTATCGTTGGGAGCCCAGGGCGCTGTAGGCTACAAGAACAATGTCATTGGAATTGCAGAAATTTAGCAGCTTTTGCTGGTTCAGGTAAGGATGACACTCCACCTGCAGGGATGAACAATGGAGACATCAGAACAATGAGCCAAGAACAGAGCCAGAGGGAAGCTCTGCTGAGTTAGGAGCAGACAGAAAGTTGGTTCAAGCAGGATCTTCCACAGACCCTCTAAGACCTGAGAGGCATAGTTGACAGAACTGAGGAAAATGATTTGTTTTGGTTCTTTATTCATTTTTCTAATGACTAAATTCAGAGTACTGGGGTTCCTAAAAGTAATTTCCACTAAAATAAAACAAGATCCTGAGAGACATGACTAACTCAGAGTTACCAGATAAGTTATAATTTGAGCCCAAGACATCTGATTTTGGGCATTCTGAGATGGAGAAGATTTGAAACATATTATGCCATATGGGCAGGCTCCCAGGAAAAGCCTTGTGATGATAAAATGATGATGACTGTGTCCTTAAGAATCAAAGTTACTGCCTGGATAAGTAGTTATGTTTCTCATTACAGATCATGAACCACAAGAACAAGGTGGTCCCTGTGACCATCTTCACATCTTACTTCCCAGTAAAGGAATATCTCTGGTACAATCTCAAATTTTTGTAAACTGAAGAGGAAAGCTAATTAATTGCTTTTGCAAGTAAATTAGAGGATACATAACAATCAAGAGGAAAAGGTGTAAAAATAAGATAAGAGAGCAGCGGAGAAGGAATGTGAGGAATAAAGAAATGAGATGCACAAAGAAAAATGTAATATATAGGTTAAATACACTGAAAGGTCATCAAAAGGGGAGGAGGGGAAAAAGTCATCAAACAAATCAAAAAAATCACAAACAAGCAATCCACCACTTGTATGTTATATGTAACAAAAAAAGTATTGCTGAGAGTTAATCAAATAATATGGTGCATCAGGCATATAATTGCACACTTTCAACCTAGATATAACTCCTGGCTTCCATATGACCCAGCTAATACATTTAAGAATATATTTTGAAGGGGCCCGGGAGATAGCATGGAGGTAAGGCTTTTGCCTTTCATGCAAAAGGTCATCGGTTGGAATCCCGGTGCCCCATATGGTCCCCCGTGCCTGCCAGGAGCAATTAAGCAATTTCTGAGCTTGGAGCCAGGGAGCCAGGAGTAACCCCTGAGCACTGCCGGGTGTGACCCAAAAACAAACAAACAAACAAAAAAAGAATATATTTTGAGTGTAAAACCAATTGTAACATATCAGCATTGCCAGGTACATTCTATACAAAAAAATTAGAAAACTTAAAGCTCTATCATTTCAGATAAGAGAAATTTCTTCCTGAAATCATTGACTTACTCATCATAGGAAGTCAACTGTAAGTATTAGGAACTTTATACTTAATATTTTCCGTATCAGTGAACTATCATAACAGGTCAGAGACAGAAAAAGAAGGAAAGGAATGGCCCTATCTAGATTCCTCAATATATTCCAGGGGCCTGAAAAGAAAAACTATGATTATTCACCACCCACTTCAACAACAACACTAAAAAATAAATGGAGAAAACACAAAAACACACCAAGTAAAATAAGCAAACATTATAACTAGGAGGCACAAAATTAACAATGAGCTTATAAATTATCAGAAAACATATTAAGGTTGTGAAACAACAACACAATGATAAAAATGGAATGTTGCCATCGTTTTACTCCATGAAACAATGGCATGATTAGTTTGCAAAACACAAGAAATTATGAAGATAAATGAGAAAACTATAAGCACAAGTGACATATATTACACGTGATACCAAAAAAAACTCATTAGAAGCGCTGAGCAGCAGCATTACAGTAGTTGAGAAAAGATCAATATGATGCAAGGTGAGAAAAAAGAAATGCCAAACCAAAAATAAGGACATAATATGGAAAGCAGCAATATCAAAAAGGGGAGCAATACAAAAAGAAATTTTGTAAGATTCATAACAACACTTTCAAGTGAGATTCTACAAGCCAAAAGTGTAGCAACATGTTCAATGAAATGAACATCTAACCAAGAATATCCTATCAACTAGATTATCATTCAGATTTGAAAGATAAAGAGCATCATGGTCAGCTAAAAGCTTAGGAAATAGTCTTGAAACCAGTTTCTTTAGCTATGATAAGTAGAGCTGCAACTAATATAAGTATGAGGAAGGGATTTTTGTATTGTATTTTTGTGTTCCTAGTGTATAATTCTAGGAGTGGTATAGCTGGATCTTATGGGACTCAATTTCCAGATTTTCAAGGAATCTCCGTAACACTTTCCATAAAGGTTGGACTAGACGGCATTCCCACCAGCAGTGGATAAGAGTTCCTTTCTCGCAATATGGAGATTACTCCAAAAACTGGACATTGAGCTCCCATACGATCAAGCTAAACCAATCCTGGGGAATATACCCTATGTATATAAAAATACAATAAGAAAAATCCCTTCCTCACACCTATATTTGTTGCAGCGCTATTTACAATAGCCAGACTCTGGAAACAGCCTTCAACAGATGAATGGCTAAAGAAATCGTAGTACATATACACAATGGAATATTATGCAGTCATAAGGAGAGATGAAGTCATGAAATTTTCCTATACATGGTTGTAAATGGAATCTATTATGCTGAGTGAAATAAGTCAGAGGGAGAGAGAAAAATGCAGAATAGTCTCACTCATCTATGGGTTTGAAGAAAAATAAAAGACAGTTTTGCAGTAATTCCCAAGGACAAAAAAAGAAGAGGGCTGGAAGGTCCAGCTCACTACATGAAGCTCACCACAAAGAGTGATGAGTGTTGATAGAGAAATAACTACATTGAGAACTATCATAACAATGGGAATGTACGAGGGAAGTAGAAACTTGTCTAGAGTACGGGTGGGGTGGGGTGGGAGGAGGGAGACCTTTGACATTGGTTATGGGAATGTTGCACTGCTGAAGGATGGTGTTATCTGCATGACATAAACCAACTACAATCATATCTGTAATCAAGGTGTTCAAATAAAGATATATATATATATATATATAAAATAAAAGAGTTCTTTTCTCTCCACATCCCTGCCAACACTACTTGTTCTCATTCTTTGTGATGTGTGCCAATCTCTGTGGTGTGAGGTGGTACCTCATCATTGTATTGATTTGCATCTCTCTGATGATTAGTGATGTCAAGCAGTTTTTCATGTGCCTTTTGGTAACTTGTATTTCTTCTTTATCAAAGTGTCTATTCATTTCTTCTCCCCATTTTTTGATGGGCTAAGATTTTTTTTCTTGTAAATTTCTGTCTGTGCCTTGTATATTTTGGATATTAGCCCCTTATCTGATGAATACTAGGTGAATAGTTTCTCCCACTCAGTGTGTGGCTCTTGTATCCTGGGCACTATTTTCTTTGAGGAGCAAAGGCTTCTAAAACTTAATATATTCCCATCTGTTGATCTCTGCAGAGTGCAGTTTCGTCCTTGAAGATGCCTGTAGTCTCAATGTCATGGAGTGTTGTTCTGTATATCTTATATCTGTATAAGGTCTTATATCAAGGTCTTTAATCCATTTGGATTTTACCTTCATACACGATGTACGTTGGGGGTCTAAGTTCACTATTTTGCAAGTGGCTAGCCAGTTGTGCCAACAACACTTGTTGAAGAGGCTTTCTTTGCTCCATTTAGGATATCCTGCTCCTTTATGAAAATTTAGGTGATTATATGACTGGGAATGAAAGGAACCTTTCTAAATATAGATAAGGGCATCTTCCGCAAGTCAATGGCAAATATTATCCTCAATGGAGAAAAACTAAAAGCCTTCCCTCTAAATTCTGGCACAAGACAAGACTGTCTTCTCTCACCACTCATATTCAACATAGCACTGAAAGCACTTGATATAGCGATTAGGAAAGAAAAAATTATCAAGGAAATCCAGATAGGAAAGGAAGAAATCAAGCTCTGACTGTTTGCAGATGACATGATACTCTACTTAGAAAACCCTAAAGACTCTACCAAAAATCGTCTAGAAGCAATAGACTCATAAAGCAATGTGACAGGCTACAAAATTATCACACAGAAAGCAATGGCCTTTTTATACATCAATAATAATTGGGAAGAAATGGACATTAAGAAAACAACCCCATCACATTAGTGCAAGACAAACTCAAATATCTTGGAGTCAACTTGACTAAAGATGTGAAGGACCTATACAAAGAAAACTATAAAACCCTGCTCCAAGAAATAAGAGAGGACACAAGGAAATGGAAACACATATCCTGCTCATGGATTGGCAGGATTAACAAATTAAAATAGCAATACTCCCCAAAGCATTGTACAGATTTAATGTGATCCCTCTAAATATACCCATGACATTCCTCAAAGAAGTGGATCAAACACTGTTGAAATTCATTGGAAACAATAAATTCCCTCGAATAGCTAAACGAATCCTTGGGAAATAGAATATGGGAGGCATTACTTTACCCAACTATAAATTGTATTACAAAGCAATAGTTATCAAAACAGCATGATATTGGAAGAATATCCTCAGATCAGTGGAATAGGCTTGAGTAATCACCTCAATTCTTAAACTTTCTCTTGACATGCAGCTAAGTGTTCATTTGACTGTGAGCCTGGTCCATCCTCTCCCTTGCAGTGCAAGCTTTTAGTTCTAAGCTTGTACAGGACAAAAACTTAAGCTCCATGACACAATTGTTATATAAAGACAAGACTATCCCCAAGCAGTCACTCATGTGAGCTCAAACCACAGTTATGGGTCGAGTCTCCTCCCTATGTTCTCTCCACAGAACCTTCTGGAGAAAGGGAGATGAGAAGAAAGTTCAGGACAGGGATCCTGCCCCCATGCTCACCTGGTTGCACACAGGCTTATACTTGAGTCCTGACTTCCTCAGGATCATCTCCAGCTGCCTGTGGTTGAAGTTGGACACACCAATGGACCTGGTTAACCCCGCTTCTTTGCATCTCTCCAGGGCCTGGGAATGACACAGGAGGACCCATGTCATCTTGTCTGTGCCCTGAACAGGTTCTACTGTGAGCTGACCTCCTGCAATTGACCCACCATGGATCACACCCTTCCTAAAGGAAATCTCAATACTATTAGGGGCTCTCATCGTCCAATACCCCAGCCTACTGTGGAACTCAGGACCATCCCAAAACCATGAGTAGTTCCTGTTCAAAATAGTTCTCCATGTTTTGTGAGGTCCTTGTGGTGTTTCAAGATATGTGGTGCAAAGAAGTTCTAAGACCTTGCCCTCCAGACACATTCTTAACCCCTTTGGCCTTCTCTGAACCATGTGCTAAGTTCCTTAATAAACTCCCCGGTAGGACTCTAGAGCCTTATATTCTCCAGTGTGAAGCGGCCAGGTCAGGACTCCTGGTGACTAAAAAAACAAACATGGAAGTCCCTTCTAGTGCTTCACCTAAACATACTGATGAGCCTTCTACTAAGGCCACAACACCTCCCCTGTCTGGGGACATGAGTATACCCTGAAATGACAACATCTGCCCAGGCAGTTGCTACCAACGACCCTGTAGGACCCCACTCCCACTTAATAGAGGCTTAAAAAGACCAGAGACCCACCCCAGAGATCCAATAGAAACAGAATTCCTTTGAACACTCCACTCCTCCACTTAACACTAAAATCCCCCCAAATCACTGTTCAAACCCCTTTACTTCTAAGAGCCCCATGTGATGACAACCTGGTGGCCTAGGACCACACTCACCTCCCATGTCTCACACAGATCCACAGGAACATGCATCATCTTCCCGGCACCATCCATGGGCAAGATCTCCTCTCCTGGCTGTGAGACAGAACAATATTCACGGCAACCTCACAGCATTTGTGTGCATGTTTTAAGTTTTAGACTGTGTGTGTGAGAGAGAGAGAAAGAGAAAGAGAGAGATATAGAGAGAGTTTGTATGTGTCTTATCCTGATTTGACTACTTTATAGCTGGAACTAGGAATTAGGTATCTGTCTCTTGCAGGAGCTGAGCACAGAAGAGCAGAAAATCCCTTGTCCAACACATCTACTTTCCCAAATTTCCTCGCCTACAGGGCCTTGGAAACACAAGCAGGAGGAAACACAAGTGGGGAGGAAGTCACCTCCTCACCAACACAGTGCAAATACCTTCAGAGCTACCGGCAAGTGAATGAGGAAGAGGTCCACATAATCCAGCCTCAATTTCTTTAGGGATCGTTCCAGGCATGAACGAACCAAGTCTGGTTGAAGAAAAGTAGCCCACACCTACAGGGTCAAAAAATAACATAATCATTTCCACCTGTGGGAAATAAAACCAATCAAGACCATTAAATGGAAGACCATTTAGGACCAGGAAACAGTTCAAAGGGCTGAAGCACATAATGAGTACAGGATCACTGAATAGATTGCCCTGAATACCAATCAGGATAGCCCCAAAGTCTGAGGGTCAGACGTTTGTTCAAACCATCTCACAGATTTAAAGGGATAGAATCTTGATCTGAGATCTTATACCCAAAGTTTCATACAATCCTGTGCTCTCACACTCATGTTTCATACAATCCTGAGCATTTTCACCCTGTGTTTTAAATCATCAGAGACAAAGTCAGTTATGCTTTGCTAAAGATGTTAACTTTCTGGAAAGGAAAAGACGCCCAAAGGGAAACCTGAGGTTTGGTGTTAGGTCACACTTATTTTATACCAATACAAAGACTTCCTTCCTCATCTCCTCTGTCCTTCACCCAAGGCTTCTGAAATGTAAAAAATTTATTTGGAATGCATGAGCCCCATATAGCAACGTTTCCTGTAACTGGACCCTCCCCCAGCCTGAGGGACTATTGAATGGCAAAAATAAAATGTGGTTGGCATGACAGATTCCACGCCAGAAAGTTGGAAGCCTTCTGAACCTAAATTTTTCACTTATATGCATGGCTTGAATAATTATTTTTTCACAGCTAACTGGCTCAAACTCACTTCCCTGAAATTGGATTAGAGTATGTGAAGCCCAACAGTTCTGTTCTCCACATACCTTGGTGGTGTAGAACAAGTCCTCCCTCCTCACAGTGCCATCGGCCACCTTCTCTCTCATGGCATTTCCCACTTCTTCCTCATTTTGATAACAATAAGCAGAATCAAAGTGCCGATAGCCGACATCAATAGCCACTTTGGTGGCCTCATAAGCTTTCCTCTTAGGGACCTGCAGGATATGAAAAATAAGACTGTTAGCATCTCACTCAGAGAGAAGCATTCCTTAACTCCTGCTCAGGGGGCATCTGAGACGTCAACTTCCACCTTCTTGACGCCTTCCCAGTGCATGCGGCTAAGTTCACTTTCACTCTTGCTGCTTGCCCCATGCTTGGGTAGTAGGAGATTCACAGCTTGGTGGGGAGCTGGTTCCAGACAGCCCGAGTCTCTGCCTTGTCACAACCCAAAGCAGAACAATGATGATCCCTGAAAAATGCCTTCTAGGTTAAGACTTGTAACAAGGTTAGACCTCAGTAGGACTGTCAAATACTTGATTCTCTGACTGACACTACAGCCATCTGTTAATTTGGGCACAGAGAGAGAAGGCTTACTGCTCCTTTCTGCCCTCATCAACACAGCTGCTTCAATTGTGAGACCACTGCATTCTAGAAAAGACCAAAGCACCCACTGGTTCAACATTCAGGGGTGTGGGCATCCCAGAGAACGACAGGGCTCAGACCCAATATTAAAGGGTCCAGGATCCAGGGACTCAAGGAGTCAGCAGCCAGAAATTCCTGATTGGATTCTATATTCATGGGGACTGAGAACCCCCATACTCACAAAGGACTCATGACTTAAGGGACTTGCACTAGCTTCATGAGTCACTTTTTCTCCTGAGACCTGCTTCTCTCATTCAGGGATTCTTCAGACTTGAAAAAAAAAGTGGCAGGCAGAGAGAACAGAGGGGAGATGACAGGTTCCTATCCCTTGGTTTAGTCAGATTCAAGTTAGTGTACGTTGTTGTTGGGTTAACTATGATGATCATGTCAGCCTTCATCCTTAAATATGATGGCTTCCTCTTTTACATATCAAAGACCCACCTAGGTAAAAATGAACTTCTAGATATGGTTCCATACTTTCCTTTCCATGCGGGTGATCCGAACTTCTCAATGAATACTGTAATATCAGCAGGCATCTTCCTCTTGAACCACATCTAGGAAAGGTCTTCAGACCAGTATTTCATCTTTCTTTAGCCTGATTAGAATTATTTTTCTGTGGTGGCCCTAATCCATCTCACTCCTCTTTTTTCATGAGTATACAGCTTGTAGAATGGCTTTGTCTTGTACATATTTGTCATTAAGTTGGGGGTGAGTCTCAGATGCATCTCTGCCCTCAGCCCTCTGCCTTCCAGGATCCTCTCTTAAGATCAGAGGGTAGGACTGAGGGATTGATGGGCAGAACAGCCTCCAAAACCATGAGGAGAAGTGCAGAAAACTTTTCTGGGCAACAAGTAGGCACAGTTTAAAATCTTCTGGATCTGGCTTAGAGAGAAAGTACTGTTGGAAAGGCAGTTTTCTGGCACATGACCAACACATATTCAATCTTGGCACCATATACGGTACCCCGAGCCCCAGAAATATAGAGTCAGGAGTATGCCTGAGTATAGCTTAGTGTGGCAAACAGAAAAAAGGTGAAGAGAAAAAGGCTTAAGTGTACAGAGCCTTAGATTCACCGGTAGGATTCAACATATGTTAGTTTGCCAACATCATAGCATTCATAATAATATATCAGTATAGGTATGTTATTCAAATATATCAGTGTATATTTTGTATCATCTCTAATAGCCCCATTTGGCTAATGATAATAATAAAACCATCTCAGAGTCACAGTCCCTGTTAAGGTTCCACAAGTTTGCACCAGACATCCTACTTCACGGAGTCAGTGAACAGAGCTGGTGTGATGGCAAACAGAGAGGGTGTTTGCCTTGCAAGCAGCAGACCCAGGTTCAAACCCTGGAATTCTATTTAGTTCCTTGAACAACACCAGAAGTGATTCATCAGTGCAGAGTCAGGTGGAAGCCCTGAATATTTCCAGGTATGAATCAACCCAAAGAAAAAAGACTTAAATAAATAAACAAACAAACATAAACAAGAGTTGATTAAGGACCCCACGTGTAGTTTGAAATCAGACACCATACAGGGCAAAACTGCATGCCTACAAGACGCTCACCCAGGTTTCTTGCGACTCTAAGTAAGGTTCCTGAGCCCCACCAAGAGTGATTGCTGAGCATAGAGTCAGGTCTCTAAGCATAGCCAGATATCGACAGAAACACAAATAACCCAATCAAAGCAGCACACTGGGTAATGCAGACATACTTTTTGTGTGATATGCACCCACAGATTTTTTGTATTGTTAGCCCCATATTACTCTAACCTCAAAACATACCCCCAAACACTCTCTGAACAACACAGATACCCAATACCGAATGTTTTGAATAGTGCCCTGGGTGACCTGGAAATAGTAGTTCAGTTAAGAGAAAAAGCTGAAGGCAGTGCCAGCATCATCTGCACCCTTACATAAACCCATTTCCAAACATAGGCATGTCCTAGAGACACTCAGCAGTGTGCTCTGGGCAACATCTCACAACATACACACCTGGCACTCCGTCTCACCTGTGAGTACCAGGCCCTGGGTCTTTCATACTCCCACATAGACCTAGTACTTGGGACTTTGAGCTCTGTCAGCCACAAGCACCACAGATCATCACTGCACTCAGAACATAGCCCTGTCCCAAAGCTAGCAAACTTACATCTTCATCAGCACAGGTGCCGAAGCCCAGGACTGGCATCAGATGCCCGTCACTCAGTCTCACACACCGACTGCTCTCCAGCTCCATCCCCACCAAAGAGCTGCTGCCCACAGTCCTTACTTAACTGTCCAGAGTACAAACTCCAGCAGGAGGCAAGTCCCAGGGTTCTTATTTCCTAACAATAGGCAGTCCAGGGCAAGCAGCCAAGTCTTTTAAAGAGAAACTGGGCTCAAGTGGCAGTTTCTGGGTGTTTCTGCCTGTCTGTGCAGGAAGTAGGGGGACGGTCCACCTCACCCTCCTCCTAACTCTATGGCAGCTAAGAATGAACCCAGTGATCCTGATGATATGAGAATCACTGAGGATCGGCAGAGGTGCTCACAGCTACAGAGCAGGTGCCTCCTATCTGTCAGCGATGACATCCACAGCACACAGTGGACTCAAGTTGGCCAGAACCCAAGGCAATATGAGGCATAGCACACAAGCATATACCCAGGGGTCTTCTGAACTCTGGTCTGTGTATTCCAGAGCTTGCAGCTGACAGGAAAGAAACTCTTTGTGAGTGATAAGTCATTCTTCAAAACAGAATTACCAGAAACAGAAATAAATGAAAGTAAAGAAAGTATACTAGAGTTCAGTATGAGAACCCTCAAGCCAGAGTCTCTGAAAACTCAAATGATCTTTCAAATACAGTACATACTTTCTCTACGCAAGCCTGGCAGACAAGGACACATTCCTACATTGTATGAAGCAAAGTAGATATCCAGAAGCAAATGGAGGGGTAAGAACATATCAGAACAAGCATCTACTATGTAGATGACATACATCATACATTTTTTATATTTTATTTAGACACCTTGATTACATACATGATTGTTTGGGTTTCAGTCATGTAAAGAACACCACCCATCACCAGTGCTACATTCCCATCACCATTGTCCAAATCTCCCTCCTCCCCACCTAACCCCCGCCTGTACTCTAGAGAGGCTCTCCATTTCCCTTATGCATTCTCATTATTAGGACAGTTCAAAATGTAGTTATTTCTCTAACTAACCTCATCACTTTTTGTGGTGAACTTCATGAGGTGAACTGGAACTTCCAGATCTTTTCTCTTTTATGTCTGAAAATTATTATTGCAAGAATATCTTTCATTTTTCTTAAAACCCATAGATGAGTGAGACCATTCTGCACTTATCTCTCTCCCTCTGACTTATTTCACTCAGTATAATAGACTCCATGTACATCCATATATAGGAAAATTTCATGACTTCATCTCTTCTGACGGCTGCATAATATTATATTGTGTATATGTACCACAGTTTCTTTAGCCATTCGTCTGTTGAAGGGCATCTTGGTTGTTTCCAGAGTCTTGCTATGGTAAATGGTGCTGCAATGAATGTAGGTGTAAGAAGGGGGCTTTGTATTGTATTTTTGTGTTCCTGGGGTATATTCCCAGGAGCGGTATAGCTGGATCGTATGGGAGCTCGATTTCCAGTTTCTGGAAGAATCTCCATATTGCTTTCCATAAAGGTTGAACTACACGGCATTCCCACCAGCAGAGGATAAGAGTTCCTTTCTCTCCACATCCCCACCAACGCTATTTGTTCTCATTCTTTGTGATGTGTGCCATTCTCTGTGGTGTGAGGTGGTACCTCATAGTTGTTTTGATTTGCATCTCCCTGATGATTAGTGATATGGAGCATTTTTTTCATGTGTCTTTTGACCATTTGTATTTCTTCTTTGTCAAAGTTTCTGTCCATTTCTTCTCACCATTTTTGATGGGATTAGATGATTTTTTTCTTGTAAAGTTCTGTCAG
>PVKC010016296.1:0-20996 GCA_004027635.1 Crocidura indochinensis
CTGTACCATTTGTTGATGAAAAGACTCTCGATTTTCTGTGGTCTGATATTAGAGCCTGTGGTAAATGAAATATTGAGGACAATCGGTGACAGCTCCCAGGCATCCATCATTGCTAGAAGGAGGAATCAAATTCAGTCCCCAATACAACCTCACATGTATCAAGAGTGATTTTGGCAATACTCAGGGAGTCAGAGAATCACAGCAAAGTGTGTGTGATCTCCAAATATACCACAACCAAATGCAGAAGCACAACAGCTAGAAGAAAAGAAAATGTAAAGGGACATAAAAACAGAAATATAGACAGTCTTGGTCTTTGAAATATATTCCACTAATTTGTTTTTATTTCACTAGCATACAGTTTGAGGTACTGGCATACTTTGAGGTACAAGTTGAATATGAGTAACATGATGCCTTCAATTTTCTTTTTCTTTCTCATGATATCTGTACTTTTTCAAAATTTATGTATTGGTTTTTTTTTTGAGTATTCTTTCTTTTCTTGGTAAGCATACCTAAAGGGTTGCCAGTTTTAGTCATTTTAGAAGTACAGCTCTTAGTTTCATTGATCTTTCACATTGTTTTGGGTGGTTCTATTTCATTTATATCTACTTTACTGTTTACTATTCCTTTCTCCTATTAACTTTTGGTTTTATTTGTTGTTCTTTTCTGATTTGGTTTGCCTGTATGATTAAACTGCTTATTTGTGAGTTTTCATGTTTCTTTATTGAGGTCGATATTGCTGCTTTCCTCGTCACTATACTTTTGACTGTATCCCACTGATTCTGATAATATGTGCTTTTATCTTCAGGTATATTTAAATTTGCTTTTATTATGCAATGATAAATGTGTTATGTGTAAATATGTATAGTTTACATACATTTGGTATATATGCATATATATGCACATATACATTTATTGTTTCTACAAATGTTTGATGCTTAATGGGAGCGGAAAGGTCTACATCTGGCAGTGCTCAGGGCAGACTCCTGACTCTGCACTCAGGGATCATTCCTCAAGGGGCTCTCTGGTAACCATATGGGTGTCAGAGATTGAATTTAGGTTGGCCATAAGCACCCTACTTACTATACTATCTCTCCAACCTCTGTTGGAGGTTGTTTTGATTTTCATTCTTTTTTTTTATTTATTTTTTGTTTTTGTTTTTGGGTCACACCCGGCAGTGCTCAGGGGTTACTCCTGGCTCCATGCTCAGAAATTGCTCCTGGCAGGCATGGGGGACCATATGGGGCACCGGGATTCGAACCAATGACCTTTTTGCATGAAAGGCAAATGCCTTACCTCCATGCTATATCCCGGGCCCCGATTTTCATTCTTTAACCTCGGTTTTTTATTTCAGCAGCACACTATAGACTTCCTCACCATTTCTTTGTCAGGTTTCCTCAGGGAATATTGGAAATACTATAGTTGAGATGAAATCTGGAAAGGTGCTATGTTAGATTTTGTAAATCTTAAAACAAGGTCGTAAAAGAGAAATAATGTAAACATTTTAGGAAAACTGAAGTAAACTTATAAAGCAAAACCTATCAATATTCAATGACTCATTTATTTTGAACATTTCATGAACTACTGTTTTGACTAGCCATTTTTTAGCTTTAAAAAGTTGCCAGAAATTTAATCAACTTTCAAATAAGGATTATTTTCTATTACAGGCATTGAGAATAAATTTTGTGTTGATAACATTAGGCATTCATTTTTGCACACTGGCAAAAGTAATAAAGATATCATAAACCTGAAAATAAAATAGCTTTTAGGAAAAAAAAACTTGTTTTTCATTGTGAATATAGATGCTATCAGGAATGAGCAGATATAAAAATTATGGGTTTTGATTCTGTTCCAAAGATGGAAATAACAAGCTTTGTAATCTGTACAAGTTATTTCTCATCCCAATATTCTCATATGAATAAATAAAGAGATTGGAATCAAGGTTCAAAAGATTTGTAGCTTGCATGCCACCTCTGCCACTCATCTCTCTTTATGCCATGTCAATATTTATGAACAATTAGCAGTAATATTTTCTTCCACTGACACCCATGACCTTACTCAATATTCTAGACAGGCTCTGCTAACATCTATAAAGTTGACGAAGTGAGAAAAGGAAACTTAGTTTCCTAATTTCAATTTTCATTTCTATAACCATTACCAAGGTAATTAGAAATAGTTTCTGGATTGGAACAATAATACCATAGGTAGACTGCTCGTGTTGACCCAGGTCCAATCACTGGTATTCCTTATGAGTCCCTGTGCTAGTCGTGATCCCTGAGTGCAGAGCCAGGAGAAAACCCTGAGCACAGCTGGGTGGGTACCCAAAACAAAACAAAACAAAAATAAATGTATCGATTGAGATGTAAATAAGGTTTATATATGTCAAACCTATAATGGATTCCTTAAAATTAGGAGAAAGCATTTCAATAGTATTTTATTCAATTAACTATATTAAGTTATAAGATGTATTTCTGTAGTTAATTTTTAATTAATTTTTATTTCATAAAGTTACAGTGGCATTATACTATGACTTTTTCTAAAATGTTGGGGCTGGAGTGATGGCACAAAGGGTAGGGCATTTGTCTTTCATGCTGCTGACCCAGGTTCAGTCCCCAGTATCCCATATGGTTCCCAAGATGCCAGGAGTGATTTCTGAGTACAAAGCAAGATGTAACATTTGAGCGCCTCCGGGAATGGACCCCAAATCATAAAAAATTGAATAAATAATAAAAATGTCCCTTTTTTGAACCACTGTAACTTTTACAGTACACTCTATAGTAGGATTTATGCACACAGCATTTCAACACTAGACCTACTACCATGATGCTCATTTCACTGCACCTGCAATACTAATAATTCATGAAAGTTGAACCTGTAGCTGAAATAAAACTTTCAGAAAGAATGTAACCAGACTGTACTCTTTGTCTTTAATGCATTTTATAAAGGTTTACTTGCAATGGCTTGGCCAAAGCATGGGTGGCCTGTAACTCAAACTACTTATTTGTTGCACATTCAAAAAGTAATAGTGAAGCACTCCCAAAGCAAACTTTTCCCATTCTTTTCTTTGAATTATGCATGAATACTGTATGTTTGTTTTTGATTGCTAGGTAAGAGATGACAACAAAGGATAGACACAATCATGTATGTAATTAAGTTGTTTAAATTTAAAAAAATGGAAAAAAAAAGAACATGCATTATTTGAGGGTTTTCCTTTGTGCAGAGTCCAGATGCCCTTTGCACAGGCATTCTAGTGAAGCTGAAGACAGTATGGTTTTGTCTGCATTACTTTCTGGATTGGAGATTTTCTTGCAAGTTTACACTGTTATTGACAGAATTCAGGGAACTCCCTGGTTTTGGTGGACTGAAGCCACTGAAGTTCTCTGCTTTGTAACCCTTTCCATATGCAGTTGACATCATAGCAAATTGCCTTTTCAAGGTCAGCAATTGATTTTCTCACTCCACAATCTCTAGTTTGAATCTTTATTACCTAAATAATAAGAGTGTATCTTTGTTTTGTTTTGGGGCCACATCCAGTGGTTCTCAAAGGTTACTCCTGGCTCTGTGCTCAGAAATCACTCCTGGTAGGCTAAGGGGACCACATAGGATGCTGAGGATAAAAACTGGGTCAGCCATGTGCAAGGCAAATGCTCTACCTGCTATGCTGTCACTATGGATCCCAACTAATCTTAAACCTAAGTCCTAACTACATGCAAACATAAAACATCTACAAAAATATTATGTGATCATACTTTTAAAAATAGTACTATGTGTCCAAATTCTCAATTTATTTATGGACTTGATTTTCAAGAATCATCTGATTTTTAACTTATTGATGAATAAATTATATTATTTATTATTATGAGTAAAATGATGAGTAAATTATATTATTATTATTCTCATTTTTTCAATGACTAAATATGGAAATTTTGGGTTCAAGTGACTAGTCCAAAGCACAAAGCTGCCCAGAGGTAGAACATGAACAGGATGCAGATAATTCCATTATAGGGCCTATCTTAGCATGAAATATGTTTCTGTGTGTGATAATGACTTACACTTTAATAGTAACCTCTACGTGCTTGATCACACTTTGATTCATTTAGGCCTCTGGTGATTATACAATTTTAGCATGCATCCAGCTCATCTCGTTTAATTTTATGACAAGTTGAGAGCTCATAAAATATACACTTGAAGATGATTGTCTTTCTTACGAAAGTGGTAATGAATATTATTTATTGGGTGGTCATTTTGTGGAATAAGCCATAAATGTTATTTCATTATTGTATAATATCTCTATAGCATATATATTATCCATCTCTAAGTAGATAGATATATATGTATATATATTTAGCTCATGGGATGAGGTAAGGAAAATTAATACTAGAGATATTATATAGCTTGGCTGGGGCCCAAACCTTTTCCCTTGCACTCAAAAGTCTCAGGTTCTGGCTGTGGTCTATGATGGAGAAGTCACTCACTGCCAATGAATGTTTGTTCTCTTCTCTTCTCAGTAAAATATGCTGAGTTGCTCTGTTTATTTTGTTGTAGAAAGAAAATCACAATTGGTGTCTTTTATCTTATCTTGCACTGAGATTCTATTTTCTGCCTTTTACACTTGAGCAGAACCAAGATGACCCACAAAAGCAAATTCAGGAGCTGCCTTGTCTGTCTGCAGTACATTGTGCCCAGACACCTCCAGATCTTCCGAGCTACTGGCTTGCCAGTTTTATGCTCAGGTTTTCTCACCCGATTTCCTGAATCGGGTTTTCATAGTGAACAAGCTGAGGAGTCAGCAAAGGCAGAGCCCCACTGCCTTGATTATATGGCATCTCTGGATTCAGACAATGCCTTTGACTTGATAAGCTATCAGTTAGAGTTATATTCTACTTATCAGCCATGATTTGGGAGTTGTTGGTGCCTCATGACTTCATGTGCCTATCTCGGAAATATATTTTAGGCCCCACTTTTACCTTCTGACCTCATCTTGATTCCACTCAGTAATCCTTTGAAATGAACTGTGATTGTTTAAAAGTGTAGGGATAGGGGCAGGTATATGCTAGAATCAGTTTTCGAGGTGGACTCACGCATTCAATTCCAGAGCTAGTGTGATGTCTTGCTTTCAATGATGTTGTTATTAGCTCTTTGAATCATCTTTTGTCAGACAATTTCCCCCTTCTTATCATCACACCCATATTTCATGGAACTTAGACTTACGTGTTATGGCTTCCCAATTCGATGATAAATCCCGTCTGCTCATGGTGTAGATTCCAATGAGCTGCCAAATTGAATTTTGCATTTGTCCTGCTTTTGCCTTGAGTGGTTCTATAGCTTGGTACTTTTAGTGGTGATTTTGTGTGCTACCCAGTCCCTCATTTCAAGCTAGAAGCAGTTTATCACCATAGAGATGTTACAACCCAGTTGCTGCAAACTGTGAATTTGCAATTGCTCAAGAGAGAAGTGTGCTCAAGCTAAACTGAGGTTAGGGCACTCGGGGGACCCCTGCTGAAATCTCCCTTTTGCATTATGATGAAAAACCACAAAAGTGTAATGGACTTTTTCCCCTTTATGTAGAATGATTTTTACTTAAGTACTCTGACCCTTCTTAGGGAGACTAGCACTTTAGGCTGCAATCATTTACATTTTAGTATAAAGTACTTTCAGACTCATCTGTGGTTTTGGTTAAAGACGATGACAATAATATGTATTTATATGTGTACCTGTGCCTATGTGTGCTTAGTATTCCTGAGTGGGAAAAGGAAGGCTGGAATAACCACATAGTCTTAGTTCTCCCACTCAGAAAGAGGCCATAACACTCAGCGTATTCTTTCCTTTTTTTTTTTTTTCTTGGTTTTTGGTTTTTGGGTCACACCCGGCAGCACTCAGGGGTTGCTCCTGTCTCTCTGGCTCAGAAATCACTCCTGGCAGGCTCGGGGGACCATATGAAATGCCAGGTTTTGAACCACTGTCCTTCTACATGCAAGGCAAATACCCTGCCTCCATACTATCTCTCCAGCCCCTCAAAGTTGTTTTCTTTAATTCCTAATAGTTTACCAAAACTTGACGTAGATATATTGTTTTAAAGTACTGTTTTGCAGGGCCAGAGAAATAGCACAGTTGTAGGGCATTTGTCTGGCAAGTGGCCTACCCAGGACGGGCTTTGGCTCAGATCCGGGTGTCCCATATGGTCCCCCATGCCTCTCAGGAGTGATTTCTGAGCACAGAGCCAGGAGTAACCCCTAAGCACTGCTAGATGTGGCCCAAAACATACATACAGACATATACATATATATTGTTTTGCATCCTGATGTCCTAATAAATGAGCACAATAAAAATATTCTAAAATTAGAGGGGCCATTGAGATTGTACAGTGAGGAAAGTATTTGACTCATACACGGTCAGCCCGAATTCAATCTCCAGCACTCCCAAATGATTCCCTGAGAATGCCAGGGAATTTCCTAAGAAAGCCAAAAAGTGTGAGGAAGACTTCTGAGCATTACCATCTATGGCTCAAAAACCAAGAAAAAAGGAAAATATATAAATCAGTTAGAAAAGCTTTATTTTTATATTTATTCATATTTATTCATGTATTCATATGCAGATATGTTCTTTAAATGTATTTCTCACTTTTTGAGTTAGGAAAACCTAAGGTCCCAATGGTAAGATTTTTTTTACTACTCAACTTTTATCTTGATAACAACCACCAATAAAGATACAAATTGAGTAAGAGGCAGAAATGCAGTTCTGAATCCTATAAAAAATAGATACAGTAGGTGAGGTAATTGGTCATTTATAAGATCTTTTGGAGACAGCATATTTGATGTTCTTATTTAAAAAGTTGAAAATTTAAAATTTTTAAATGATTAATGATTTAATTTCTGAATAGTAACTAGAAAGAGTAGCCTGATTATTTCAGAATTGTGGAAATTATATGCAAAATACACAAGAAATAGTAGACAGTTTGTATGCAAGATATATTGTGCTATTGGTTTTATTAAGATTCAAGCAATATCATAGATAAATATTATGTATACTAATAGTTGAGAACTGCTGCTCTTTTAATTCTTGTTACCATCTTGCCTCATAAACTAAAGAATTTATTTCTAGGATAGTATTTAGTAATTTTTACAGATGTTTTACCTGCAAATTGGGCATCATATTTTCAGAAATTTGATACCTAATATCTTGCTACTCTGTTGGGTCCCATCTCCCAGTCCAATCCAAGAACCAGTACACTCAAAATGCAATCAGGCAAAGAGCAATTTATTGAAGAGCCACAAACCAGCATGCTGTATCAACCAAGCACAGTTGATGACCCTAACCTAACTTACATTTTTACTTTTTATACCCAGTTTAGAGAATTTTCAGTTGGACTAGGTGGTCATTGCAAGGATTGGTTATGCATTACATCATTGCTTATTGGGCACTAGATGAGTGGTCAGACCTAGTAAGGACTTTTCTGGCATTTACAAGCAGGATGCAAACAGAATACTGGCCTTGGGGGTAGTATGGCAAGCTTGTGGTGCTTGTAATATTCCAGGAACCTGCTCTATCATTAACAATCAGGGGCCTAATGCAACTTTTGAAGCCTGTCACAGCTGTAGTCTGGTCCTTTAAACTCAAAGCATGTTCAAGGTTCCTCAGCCTTGGGCAGCATCACAGGGGAGCTGGTTAGAAATGCAGAAAGTTTTGTTCCAATTTCAGAGTTACAAAAGATGAATCTTAACCTGACCCCTAAGGGAATCAATTGTATCACATTATAATTACAGTCATATTTAATACCTCAATAAAATATCGTTTTTCTGAGCTTTGGCACAATGAAATTATCTTACTTGATAAGCTAGAAGTGATGAAAGCAGGTCAAACAAATCCAATAAGATTTTTAAAAAGATTTAGAACAGTTAATCCTGAGGAAAAGGCCTCTTCATGTGTAAGCATGAAGTTCAACATACATCAACAGACTTCTAAGGTCTGTCTCCCTGCCTGCACCACAGAACCATAAAACAATTATCATTAACAGTATGAAACCCAGGTCATTAGAAAAAGAAGTGCAATTATATTTAGTGTCCTTTGATTAAGAAGGCAGGAAAGGGAATAATTTGTGTTCGAGTGATTTTCAGAAATATTTGGTTGGTTCATTTTACTTTTCAATTAGTGGTTAAAGAGATATGCTTTACATACCTTTCTTACAGTCTCAGAAAAACTCAATGTTTAGAAAAGCAGGTTTGGGGGGAATGTGATATTTCCTCAACAAGGAAATAACCAAGTACATACATATGAAATGAAATGATATATGTTGGAGATCACCTTCTGAAAATATTTTTCTAATTAAAGAAAATATAAGAAAAGTATGTTGTGTAGTTCTTCCTACTAATGATACAATTTCAGGAAGTCATTAATCCTCGTGATATTGATTCTAAATTGGGCTACACCGTTTGTATCATTCCTTGTGAGTGTAGAGCAGGGAAGTCAACAAACAATTGTGGTTTTATAGAGAGAAGGGTCAGATAAGTGTTTTCAGCCTGCTCTGCCTTCACTTTTCTGATTGGCTTACTTAGAAAGAGCAGCATGCCACAGTGCCCTCTTGCCCCTGAAGTTTCTACTTAATGGATCAAGATTGTGGCATTTGTTTATAGGAGTAACCCCACTCTGCTGACCAGGCTGTCTTCTCTTTTTGCAAAAGCAATGCAGCAGAATTTTTGTAAAAATCCTGAAGTGGTAGTAATTGAACCAAGTCCAGAACTTGGAAGAGACAAAAATATGACGTTTTCACTGCCCTTGGTTTGTACCTCTAATTAACGCCCCGCCCCCCTTATGTGAATTTTCTTTCACAAGAAAACTAATAGTTTTCCTCAGTCTACAGAGTGTAACAGAGAACACACTCTAAGAAAGGATGCCGTCCATGTCTGGGAGACTTAAATACATGCCCTTGAAAGCTTGCATTTTAGGAAAATTATTTCTTATTATGTACTTCTTTGAAGGAACATTCAAGTCCACACAGAAAGAACACAGTAAACATCTCAAGTGCTGACTGTTTTGGAGAAAAAAAAGTATTCTAAAAAGCCAGAAACCTTCTTTGTATTGATAGGTATACCCAGCCCCCAAAATATATTTGAGTAGTTGAAGCATTTCTCTCTCTCTCTCTCTCTCTCTCTCTCTCTCTCTCTCTCTCACTCACTCACTTCCCCCCCTCCTCTCTCTTCCCCCCCTCTCGTGCACTTGTTTTTTGGGCAACATCCGGTGGTGCTCAGGGGTTGCTCCTGGCTCTGCACTCAGAAATCACTTCTGGCAGGCTCCGATGACATATGGGAATATGGGAAATATGGGAAGCCAGTATTGAACCCAGGTTGGCTGCATGCAAGGCAAAGACCCTATTCACTGTGCTATCACTTTGGTCCTAGAGCATTTTTTCATAAAGATATTTTAGATATCAAGGATTCATGGGGAGAAAATGTCCTTTTAAAAAAAATTGGAATTGGAAGGGGGCAGTTTTGGCAGTGCTTAAGGCTTACTTCTAGCTCTGATCCTAGGAATCAATCCTCATCCTCAATGTAGTTGGAGGGTCAGGGATTAAACCAGGGAAGGAATGTGAAAAGCAAATCACCTACATTCTGTCCTATGTCTTCAGCCATGAGAAAATTTTCTTTAGAAAGTTTTTTTAAATCCATTTAGAGTAGGTGGTTTTAAACTTTGTTTATAGATAATCACAAGCTAGTTAAAATTATGACAGTTTAGCAAATAGCATGGACTATAAAATAATTACTTCTTTCAACAATGTATATAGTAATATTCATATTAAATGACTCCCTTGGTATGAATACATACTGTTTAAAATTTCCCGTTGGTTAATAAACACACTTCAATGAGTCAATTTTATGAGCTAAAATAATAAATGTTTGTAATTGTTTCTGAGATCTGTGTTCCTTTATCTGTATGTAGGAGGCATAAATTTCCATTTCCACCTATCCACCCACTATACTGACCTACTGACATTTCAAATATATTGTATTCACAAGAGTTCAGCATCTAGTTTTCAGATCTTTTTTACTTCAAGACTATATTTTGTTAGTGGTACTTTTAATCTCTTGATAATTGGAAGAGTTATATAATAAACATATTTTGTTTTGTTTTGGGTCACACCTGGCAATGCTCAAGATTTAGTCCTGGTTCTATTCACCAACATTCCTGGTGGACTCAGAGATACATATGTGGTACCAGTAATTGAACCTGAGTTTGTCATGTGCCACGCCAGCTTCCTATCCCACTGTACTATCACTCCAGGCCTCTAAACATATTTATTTCTCTTAAAATAAAAATACAACATAGGTGTTACAATAAAAGAATAAGTAGAATTTATAGACACACCAGGAAGGGTTGACAAACTATGAGTGATTTTGTGACATACGAGTTTTAAAATTTTAGTTTTAAAAATTTAGTTTAACATTTTAGTTCAAAATTGATATCACTGTTGTATAAATGACCACAAATAAAATGGCTTTAAGCAATACAAGTTCATTATCATGCCATCCTGGGTACTAGACTTAGAAAATGACTTTCTGATGCCCTGTTCTTTCTGGAGGCTTGAGGAATACAGTTCCTTCCTTTTGCACAGTTTCTCTGAGCTGCTTTATTCTGTCTCAGCATCACTCCCATGTCACTCTGACCTCTGCTTCGCTCATCTACTTCTGAGGGTCTGGGATTCCCAGGATACCTTTGGCATTTAAGGCCACTGCAATTCTATTGAATTTGGCCAATTATTCCAGAAGAATCACTGAATTACTCATAAATGAAGTCTCTTATTTTGCTGTTGTTTTTGTTGATGGGGAGCACACCCAACTGTGCTCAAGATTTGCTCCTGAGTGTGCTCAGGGACCACTAGTGACTGGTTGTGGGTGAGGAGCATATAGGGTGTTAGGGATCAACCTGAGGCTGGCTCTATGCAAGGCTAAGGCTTCACCTACTATACTATTAAATTAAATTTAGGGTTTTTTTTTTTTTTTTTGGTTTTTGGGTCACACCTGGTGGTGTTCAGAGGTTACTCCTGGCTATCTGCTCAGAAATAGCTCCTGGCAGGCACGGAGGACCATATGGGACGCGGGATTCGAACCAATTATCTTGGGTCCTGGATCAGCTGCTTGCAAGGCAAACACCGCTGTGCTATCTCTCCAGCCCCAAATTTAGATTTTAATGCCACTTTCAAAGTGTGTTTTGCTATGTAATAACATATATACAGATACTACAGGGATCAGATGGCCATTATTTTGCTTTGTCTTATGCTGTAAACCCTCCATTTGTCTTTTGATTTACTACCTCTTTCTTCACTAATTGTTTCTTCAGTAAATTAAGGTCAGGTCACATTAAGTGAAATAGTGACTGATGTACACTGCGTACTTTCTTCATGTCTTTGCTTCATATACAGAGATGTTGATATTTCCAGATGAATCTATTTGAACCATGTACTTTTATAATGCTTTCCTCAATTATCTTGGTAAGAGGAAATATCTCTTATCCAACATGTCATGTTTTTTTTTTTTGTTTGCTTGCTTTATTTGTGTGTCATACCCAATGTTATTGAGGGTTTACTCCTGATTCTGTACTGAGAGGTAACTCCTGGCAGTCCCTGTGAACCAGGTGATACCATGGCTTGAATCTGGGTCTTCTATCTACATGCCATGTGTTCAGTCCATTTAGCTATCCTGTTGCTCCCTAAAACTTTACAATTTATCTACTTTTCATGAGTTTTCTCCATAAATTTAGTGCTTGGTGGAAAGACTTATATGTTCTCCTCTTTCATATTAGGATGCTCTCAAGAGAATATTCTATATCTAATTTATCCTTGCATATATGTTCACTAACATCAGGCTCCTAACTCTGCATAGTTAATTTCCCACAGTGGGTGCTCAGTAAATATATTTGGAAAGAATTAGTGACTCTTTAGAAAACACTCCAATATTTTGGCAGTCATTTCCCTTAGGAGCTTTACACTTTGGCCTTCAAACACTTTTTAATCTATTCAAGATGCTGTTTTTAAATATAGAACTGGAAATATAGATTCTTCCTTTTGCTTTCTTTAGATATATTGATTGTTCACTATGGGAGTTTTAGACTTTATCTACTTTTATATATTCACATTTTGCTTTTGTTCTTCAAGGTTGTACTTAGGATTCAAAAGGAGGGAAATCAAATTTCAACACTCCTATTATTACATATGATGTTATTAAAATGGAGTTCAATTTTATAAGAGGCAAGGATTTTTAAAAAGGGCATTTATTTCACTTAGTTATTCCTGCATATCTAATTTGCTGAAATTACAAGCTCTCATTCTCCTCTACTAAGATCTTAAATGAATTTAATGACTTGAGTTTCAGAATTTGACATATGTTACCAGCTTCTTCAGTCATTGTGAGATAAGTGTCTTTAGCTCTGAGAAATTCAATGGTGCAAAGGAGATTGGGAAGAGCAGCTTGTTTTTTTCTTCCTTTACCAGGTACTTTCATATTACTCGGGAATCATTCAGTCATTCTCTGGAGTTGGGTAAACAGGGAACTATGCCTCAATGTGACAATATTACATATGCCTGCAACATTAGACATGACACAATCATGTTTATTTCTTTCACTTAAATGACTTGTCTATGGTCCTTTCTGTATTCAAGAATGAAAGGAAGTGGAATATCCATATACTCACTTGCCTGTATTGTTTCTCTCCGATTGCCATACACAAAGCCAACTTTGTTGTTAGCTAGGCCAACAAAGTTAAAAACCAGTGAAGACCAATGTCCACCTTCTCATTGTGTTCAGGACCAAAAAAGTTCCTCTACAACTGATAATCAGGAAAGAAAGTGCCCCGGGCTGATGACCAGAGACACTATTCTTTTCTAACAATGCTTAGGACCACAATAGGATAAGAGAAACTGGGGTATATTGCAGGTTGGCAGAACACAGTAGAAGCATGGCTAGGGATAAATGAGTTGCCAGGGAGAGGATAAGCATAAGCAAGGGGCTTAGAAATGCCCCAGGAGAAACACAGTGTTATTACGTAATCTATCCTTTAACCAGAGCTCTCTGTGAGGGAGGGATGGCCCAAACTAAGCCTAATTCCGAAGCACCAAACATGGAGAAGATGGCACCCTTATTTGTGCTGTCCTTCTGGAGTAGTGTCCCTTTGCAGTGGTCCTCAAACTACGGCCCACGGGCCACTTACTGTATTTGTTCCCATTTTGTTTCTTCACTTTAAAATAAGATATATGCAGTGTGCATAGGAATTTGTTCATAGTTTTTGTTTTTACTATAGTCCGGCCTCCAACGATCTGAGGGACAGTGAACTGGGTCCCTGTTTAAAAAGTTTGAGGACCCCTGCTAGGGGAATCCATGGAACAGTTGCTCTACAGGACCGTGTCTACCAGGCAGTTCAGGAGTAACATCACAGGGGGATCCAACCGTAAACAATATTATCAATAACTGTTTCGGAATGAGTCTTACTGGCTGCATGAACCGTTGCCATAGTATGTGGTTGCCTCCAGGCCCATAGATTCAATCTATGTTCTTTTGAAATGTTTCCACTGCTATGAATAATTCACAAGAGTTGTCTTATGGCTAAGTATGTTGCTCTCTGAGAAATACAAATTACTAATGCTATTTATGTTCTAGGTGTTTTGTGTACAGTCATTTTTGTCAGTCTAATATTATCCTAGGCACCATTTTGACCATGGATTAGTGATTCCTTTATTGATTTGCCCAGCTGAATCTCTATTCACTCATTCATTCATTCATTCTTCATTCATTCATTCATTCATTTATTTTGCGGGGGTCACATCGCAATGCTCAGGGGTATACTCCTGGCTTTACGCTCAGAAATCACTCCTGACAGGTTCAGGGAACCATATGGGATGCCAAGATTCGAATCACCAACCTCCTGTATGCAAGGCAAACGCTTTACCTCCATTCTGTCTCTCAAGCCCTACCAGCTAAATCTCTTGAACCTATTATTAATTTCTTTACATTGCTTCAAATGTGTCCATAACAAAGAATAAAATCAACATCTTGTTCCCCACAACAAAGACACCTACACATATTAATAGTTTGATTTCCCAGGTTCCAAAATAAGAGAGCAGCCTAAAGAGGTCCACACTTCCCTGCCCACTTATTACCCTATTTGAAAGAGAAGCTGGGCCCACAATGAGCCTCCTAGGCTTTCCTGCAGAGTGCTCCTGTCCTTCATTAGTGTTTCCTGAGGGATATCACTTGTGTCAGAGCAAAGGAAAGAGCCGGGGTAATTCAAGAGAAGCAGTGCTTTATTGCTTGCCCTTAATTACAGAGCTGCTGTATTGTCTTTTTGAGGGGAGTTCTCTCTGGAAACAGGGCAGGAAATGAGATAATGGTGTGTGATAAACTAGGGACTTTCAAAGATTGACTAAAGGGAACAAGTACCATCAGAGCTAATTCTTCCAAGAACACTTTAGGATAAGTAACTAGGCTTTTCTCCTGAATTGAGGTGGTCAAGTTTGGCAGCCTTTAAAAAAGGTGTTTGAGGACAAAATTCAAAATGTTTGGTATTCTTTTGAATAATTACCTGCATTTTTCTGACTTTTCTTTTTAACTACGAAAACTAAGTCTTGTTTTTTTTTTCTTCTGTGTACTTCCTAACTCATAAACATTTATTTCATGCATATGATAAGATTACCTTGATGGAATTGTTCTGTGTAGCCATGGGTTATTTTGCAGTATTTTGCCCCACATTATCTTTTAATTAAAAGAAAGAACTAGGAGCCAAACCTTACCTAAAAGTTAATACATGGAGACAGTTTTGAAGCTTTCTACCTTGTGCTTACATTTGATGTGATGAGTTTTTTTATTTGTATCCCTTGGTCACTGTTAATGGGAAATTATAAATTATATGATGTATAAGATTACCTATCATTGTCAGAAAGATTCCACTGATTAGTAAAATTATCCTTCATTCCTCTACAAGCACACTCACACTCACACACATACACACACACACACACACACACACACACACACACACTTCTCATCTCACAAATTAACCAACTAGTAGATTAATTTCAAAATTGTCCCCTCTGCACCTCTCAACAACTAAAATAGAACAAGACACTAAGATGCATTCATTTATCATTTTTATTCTATCATAGTCATTGTGTTTTACAAAACTATTAATGATAGGGTTTCATGCACAAAACACTCCAATACCACACCCTTCACCAGAGTGTTAACTTCCCTCCTCCATCATCCACTGATTTACCTTCCATTTCCACCCCTCTTACATTTCATATTGAAAACCAGTTTTCAATTTCCATTGCCTTTGGGCATTTGTTATTCCCCTACTCTGTTTCTTTATGTTCTGAATATGAGAATTCATTCTGTGTGTCTGTCTCTCTCCACTTGAAAGACTTCATTCAGCATGACTTTACAGATCCATCCATTAACAACAAATTACATGACTTCATCTTTTCATAAAGCTGAGTAACATCTCGTATAGTTCCATGCTTGTTATCTGTGGGTCACAATCTCAGTTAGGGACATGTAACTGAATGGGAGTGGGATTGTTTAAAAATATATATAATCGGAAGTAGTAAAGGTTTTCTGATCATGTCATGACCAAAATTTACTTCAAAATCAACCATGTAATGAACCTGAAGTGTGTCTGGCTGTGCATGCCTATCTTGTATTTCTCAGATGAAAAAAGGTGGTGAGTAGAAAAGATGTTTAAAGCCTTGGTAGAGACTATAAAAATATCATAGCTTGCCTCTATGATTTTCATCTACTCTGCTAACTCAGAAATGTGTAAATAAAATTATGTCATGGTATTTGCTCCTAAAAACACTGGCAGTTTCCCATTATACTTAGAATAAAATCTGAAACCCATACTTGTCTCATCTGACATTCTCTTCTATTTTTTTTGTTTCTCTCTGGCTATTTTGGGGTAGTCTCAAAAGCTTTAAGGCTTTCTCAAGTGTTTTCCAACCTTAGAGCTGAAGTGGAGTTATTTCCTACTATGGGATCACATTATCTCTAACTATTCTTATGTTCTCTTTTCTTGGTTGTTCAAATCCAGATGCCTTGCAGGAATACTCATTATTATGGGCTTTTGATGCTGTTCTATCAGTCAATCTTTGATGTCTATTCTTTATTTATTACTTATCTGATGTGTGGTTGGAAGAGAAGAGAATTCCCTGACATCCGTACACAGGTCTAATCTTCAGAGCAAGACCACCTAGGTATTAAAAACTGACCTAGAAACAATCCAGTTGTTAGACAGAACCAGTTTCCATCTCATTGAACACAATCTTGAAATTATGTCAGGAGGGAACAGGAAAACCACACCCTTTTGCTTAAAATTGATATAAACCAAGACAAGAATGTAGAGGCACATGTTTTGCATGCAGAAGTCCACATTCAATTATCAATACTCCATGACCCTGGAAGATCCCCCTGTAGTGCCACCTCAACTAAAATAATCCAGAGCCCAAAAATAAACTAACAAGAGAAAAATAAAATAGAAATAAATGAAAAAATAAAATTAAAATTAAAAAAATTCCAGAGCTTCTGCCAACCCAAAGATTTCAAACCAACTCTTGGCTAAAATGAGTAGCTGCGTCTTATGATAACAATCCTTATAGTAATCATATTAGTCTGATGTTGGTATGACAAGAATTTATTGTGATGCCCAATACATTATTGAATCACCTCCATCCCTTGATACCGCCTAACAGAATCCAATTTGAAGCAAAGTCCTGCTTTCTTAAACTCTACTGTGGATGGTCTTTCTCATGCCCTCTTACTGAGATTGTCCAGTTCACTCTGATTGTCTCTCTCTGGTTATAGAGTCAAAGCCAACTAGCTTATGTTCCTAGTGGTCTTGGATGAAGGGCATAAACATATAAGTTCAGATTCTTAGCATCATTTGTTATTTAGTAAAACTTTAAAATCATTTATTCTTTGAAATGGAGATTTAAAACATCTCAAGGCATGGAGAAGACTATCCAAGATTCTGTACTGGGCTGTTAGTTGATAAGGGGATCATGTGGTGCCTGGATATGAATAAGGGTCAGCTACATGCAAGTATATGAAATAGGGTCAGCTACATGCAAGGCACTCATATATTAATTACCTTAACATCTTTTTCATTCATTATTTTTTTCCATAGGCAAAGTACACATAAGCCATTGATTGGTCTTAGTTTATGACAATTAATTAAAGGCTGCCTAACATTTTATTAAGAATCAAGTAATTATAAACTAAAATTGCATAAACATCTGTTACTCTAAGTTCAGATAGAATGATAGAATCAGCTGACTGCAGACTTATGTTACATGTAGATTCATGATAGGTTCACTTTTTTAAAATCATTCACTATTGGTCAAGAAAGGTGGTTTAGGAGCTATAGTGCCTGCATTGTGTAAAGAAGGCTAAATTGGGGGCTGGGTTGAATTGTTTTGTTTTGAGAGAGAGAACTACAGAGGCTTAAGACTGACTCCTGGCAGTGTTTTGGGGACCATCTACAGCATCAGTGATCATCCTAGAGTTGACTACTTTCAAGGCACGTGCCTTCCCCACAATTCTGTGTCTCCAGCCAATGGAGATCCAGGTGTCTGAGCACTGTCAGGCCCCATCATTGAGCACACAGCAGGAAGGAGCCCTGTAGTATGACACCCAGTTGTGGGTTTTTATTTTACATAGCCCATTAGCACCAATGGGCATAGCCAAAACCGAATTTAAAAAAGAAAAATGTTTAAATCAATTCACTATAAGTTCAAGTACAGCAATAATGATCTCAGTAAAGTAATGACATAATTGTGTCTGGTAAAATTTATCAAGGCTAAAGAGAAAACAGGGGCGAAGGTGCTTCTCTTGCATGCTGTGAGCCACAGTTCTATCTTTAGTATAACATATGGTCATAGGGGCACCACCTGGAGGGAAACAAAGGCACAATAGCAGAAATAACCCCTGAGCTTTGCCAGGGATGGAGCCAAATTTCTCCTATTCAGACAAACCAAAGAAATTGTCACTTACTAGAATCCTAGACATTTATATCTGCAGCTTAAAACCCAATTATTCATAAATCAGAGTTTCACCCGTCTCTTACTACTCAGATGTACACAGAAGTATGGATTTCAATAAATATTCACAGGCAGGAATAACTGACATCAAGGCTCTCTTTTCCCTCTAGCTACGTGAGTGAAGAGCAGTTAGTTTACGATGAAATGCCTGGGGCCGGCAAGGTGGCGCTGGAGGTAAGGTGTCTGCCTTGCAAGCACTAGCCAAGGAAGGACCGCGGTTCAATCCCCTGGCGTGCCATATGGTTCCCTCAAGCCAGTGGCAATTTCTGAGCGCTTAGCCAGGAGTAACCCCTTAGCATCAAATGGGTGTGACCCGAAAAACCAAAAAAAAAAAAAAAAAAAAAAAAAAAAAAAAAAAAAAAAAAAAAAAGAAGAAGAAATGCCCATGAGAACTCTATTTTCTTAGCTACTAAACCTTGGTGCTTTGTATTGCAGGTTCATGCATGAGTTCAGATATTGTTTTAAATTTTATCTACTACTCTGAAATACAAAAGCAAACTGGATGCATATCTGTTGTACAATGTGACTCGACCAAAACAAACAAAGAAAGAAAAAGGCAAATTATTGCAGTGACCCCTCTTTTTTACTTCAAATTTAACAGCTAATTATTTTCATCCTCCAACCTACCCAGATCTGAAGGAAGAAGAACTTTTGAGATAGTCTAGACTCTTCCATGACAGAGTAGTCAAAACATTTCCTGATTATCATTGCAATGGTAGATACTTAGTCTCTTTCAGTGGGTTTCCCCAGATTCAGAGATAATAGCATTATTTTATAAGCATGAAAGAAGGTATTTATTTTGTAGTAAAGCCTTTAATTTAGGAGGACTCTGTCATTCTTTAGTATGTATTTTCCAAACACCTTGCTCTGTAGCAATAAAACGGGACTAAAAACCATAAAAGTGTATGACTTTCCTTTCTTTGAGTATGTGGGTGTCTATTAAAGATCTGGTTTTGAAGTTGAACAAATAAAAAGAATGATGATATTTGTTGCTCTTTTTTTTCTATCCATGAAAGTGAAGAGTTCTAGCTTTTAATCAATTCAAGCTGACATTTCTTTCCAGGTTATTAGTTTCCAATTGTTTTATAATTGTCAGAGTACAACTAAATGCAGAAACTGATTAGATGTGAAATAGTATTTTCCTGTTGTAATTGAGTGATTCTTACTGAAAACAAAAGTAAAAACTACCCAATAATTTCATCTTCTTCTCTCATATATCTGTTCTCCAAATTCGCAATGATTGCTTCAAAAAATAGCTTTGCTCTCCCACCTTAAATAAACTCAGATAGATTTCAAGTCTCCCATGACTTAAGTAATAGTTTACTGGGACTCAAAATTTGTCAAAATGTACAGTATGAATGTATCATTAATTTTGATTGATTTCTGGTAGATACCCAAGAATGTTCTTAGTTAGCCTTCCACCTCTTTGTCAATGACATTCCAAGATCAACTCTGCCCATTTCCAGTGTTATCAAGCCACTCTGAAATTTCTTATCCTTCCTTTATGCTGCTCTTTTTCACTTCAATATTATTGTAGCTCTCATCTAGTCTTGGACTTGGCTATGTTGCTTTTTGCCAGTTCTTTTGTTTTAATTGCTCACATTCCACAGGTATGCCCACATGAATAAAACCATAATTTTCTTCATTTATTTACTTAATTAAAATAACTACATCAAAAATCTGTTTTTGCACACTCAAAGTGATTGTACCATATTGTCTTTTTAATGGCAGAGTAGTATTGCATTGGAAATGCTTACATTTATAATGAATATAGATATATATTAAATATAAATAGATATGTTATATAAATATCTATATTATATACAGATAGTTATACATATTACATTAAATTTTCATAGAAATGCATACACATATAACAAATGACATAAAGATACCATGACTTATTTATCTAGTCATTTTAATAGCTATTTATGTTGATTCTGTGTTTATACTACTGTGATGAATGCTGTAATGAACATACGGTGATATCCTTCCAAATTTGAGTTTTCATATTCAAATAAATGTGTAACAGTGTTATAGCTTGATTATATGGTATTTCCATTTTCATTTTCTGAGCACACTCAGTATCACTTTCTGTAGATACACCATTTTGCCTTCACACCAACAGTGTGTTAGAGTAACTTTTTCTTCATATCACCTTAAACATTATTTTTTCTAATCTTTTTGGTAGGCCAAGCTCATTGATATGAGATGATAAATCATTATGGTTTTTATTTGAACTTCCTAACAATATATTTTGTAGAGTGTTTTTGTTCATTTGTCAATGGGCCTTCTCTGTTTTCCTTATAAAGGTATATATAAAGTATCTGCCAATTTTATTAAGTTCGTTTGCATTCTTGTTTTTGTTATGAGTGTTTATATATTTGAGATAATAACCCTTTAAAATAGAATTAATGTGCAAATATATTCCCCAATCACAGGTTAACTCTGTTTTATGTTCTCATTGTGAAAAAAAAATTTTAATATTATATAGTTCCATTTGTTGATTGTTACTTTTGCATTTCTGCCAATGGAGGTAAGTCATCAAATACCTCTGAAATCAAGATTCCAGAATATATCACAGATTATCTTGAACTAAATTTTATGGCTTGTGGTCTACTATCCAAGTCAGTCTTTAATACATTCTGTGATGATATATTAAAAAATGAGTTTATTTTTTTATATTTTGTAAAATTTATATGGAAATTATTTGTAGATCCAGCTTTTTTTAAATCTATAAACCTATTCTGTTTTATTATTGATTTTGTTCAGTTCCTCCACATTTAAGGTGATTATTTCTCTATAGAGTTCTTCCTTTAAAAAAATGTTTCTATCTGCCTTTCATATTGACAGAATTCCTTGGAGATTCTCCTCAGACCTTTATCATTTCTTCTGAATGTCTTTGCTCCAGATTTTGATTTTTTTT
>PVKC010016297.1:0-20899 GCA_004027635.1 Crocidura indochinensis
TTCTTTCTTTCTTTCTTTCTTTCTTTCTTTCTTTCTTTCTTTCTTTCTTTCTTTCTTTCTTTCTTTCTTTCTTTCTTTCTTTCTTTCTTCTTTCTTTCTTCCTTGCTTCTTTCTTTCTCTCTTTCTTCTTTCTTTCTCTCTCTCTCTCTTTCTTTCTTTCTTTCTTTATTTCTTCTCTCTTTCTTTCTCTCTTCTTTCTTTTCTTTTCTTTTCTTTTCTTTTCTTTTCTTTTCTTTCTCTTTACCAGAAACTTCAGGTGGTACACATGTCTATAGAGCATGTGGGAACTCCAAATCTATATCTGCAATTATCTGTTCCTTTTATTAATACATAAGTAATCCAAGTATCAATAATTGGAAAGTTGAAGGAACCATACTAGTAATTCATTGGAAGATATATGCAAGCATTTTTTTTTTTTTTTTGGTTTTTGGGCCACACCCGGTGATGCTCAGGGGTTACTCCTGGCTATTTGCTCAGAAGTTGCTCCTGGCAGGCACGGGGGACCATATGGGGAACCGGGGAATCGAACTGCGGTCCGACCTAGGTTAGCGCAGGCAAGGCAGGCACCTTACCTCCAGCGCCACCGCCCGGCCCCCTATGCAAGCATTTTTATGGCATCATTCTGTGAAATTGTTAGCAGTTCCACAGTAGTGGCAAGAAAGCTCACAGATCAATATAGGATAAGATTTTCTGAGTGGCATTAAAAATTGGCAATATGTACCTGCAACTTTGACAAGAGAGGGTTTGAATAACAAAACCTAGTTTTCAGTATAGCTAGAAAAGAAAAGAACAAGGAGTAAAGCATGAAAAAAAGCAGGAAAGATTGAAACTAGAGTCTCAGGGAAACATTAAAAAACAGCTTAGAAGAAGATTTTTTTTATATTTGAAATCTTGGATAAGGACACATTTTTCTTCAAAATTAAAATACTGGAAGCAGGTAACTAAAATATACTTGATGTAAAGTTTGCATTGTACATAAAGTCAACTCCTCATAACAGAATGGATATTTTGATTTATTGCATTTATTTGGATATTACCATTAATAACTTTTGATCCAGAACATCGAGAAACTATCCTACATAATGGAATTCACCATAGTACCTATTTCTGGAACATATTGCAAAAACACTGTAGATATTCAGATATTTAAGATAATTTTCATATGTTCAGATAGTTAAGGATATTGTTTTCCTAAATAATTGGCATATACTTCTAATTAAAACATATATGCATCTCAGGTCAGTATTTTTCATAGAATAATTTGTGTGTTCCAGTGATACTTAATTTAGGGTTACAGAAACCCAATTATTTTCTTTTATTAGAGTTACATTAATATATATTTAAGTGACAGTAAGCTCTCTTACATGGCTTGAGAGTCATTTACATAGTGAATTATAAGATAAGCTTATTAAGCTACCTACAAAATATTTGGTTAAATCATATTTTTAATATGGACTTTTCTTGGGTGGGGTTAACTTACAATTTATATATATTTCATGTTTTGGAAAATTGAGAAACCAGTTACTTCCAAGATAAAAATATTTTCAATTTCAAAAAATCATTTATTTTCATGGGTAGCATGAGCTAATTATAAACGATTTCCATTTTTAATTAAAAATTAAGTCCATTAGTACCTCCAATTAGCAGCAATTACCATTAAATTGTATTTACTGTGAGAGACCTACACAGAGTTACAAGTATTCTCACAAATCAACTGAAAAATCATTTTCTTTGTACTCAAATACTATACATCTACTTTGATTAGAAAGCTGCTTTTATCTACATGTACTGATTGGTTTTTCTTCTTAGAACAGATAGATAGGAAGTCTTCTATCTATTATTAATTTGTTGTCTAATATTCATTAAGATCCTACATTCCTGTAATGAACCAGAGCTAGATGGTAGAGAATAGAGATACATTGTTTGCCTTCAAAGATCATAATTTTAAAATAAAAAGTGTTATAAGAAATAGTCACATAATATAGCACATAGAAGATACAAAAATAATTTTTCAGAATGGGACTGTGTACATGATATTTGTACAATGTTTGACAAGTAGACATGTGCAGGCAGATCTATTATGTTCCTATTGGTGCATTAATAATGTTCACTAAATTATAAAATTGGAATCTTAACGACTTTCTGTCGGAATAAAGTTTTTTATTTTCTAGTCAAGAAACTGATAAGTAAAGGGGATTTAATCAAATATAACTGTATTGAAGCATAAGCGCTACTGTTTTTATTAGCCCAACTGGAAAAGGTAGGGTTGTAGTTGTGATAGTTAAGTAAAAATCCTTTGTATGCCAGCTAGTATTTTCTGTAAATATTTAGATAGTAAATATTGTAGGCTTTGACAGCTGTCCATTTTATATCATTACTATTCAACTCTACCTCAGAAAGTAAAAGCAGTCACAGGAAAATGTAAATATATTAGCAGACGGAGCTCTAATCCAATAGAGTCATAGTTCTAACCAAAATAGGCAACAGATTTCATTTGATTAGGGGACATAGTGGCTCAGAGATAAAAAAAAAAAAAGATTGAAATAGGGTTTGAGAGCAAGTTTACATAGTTTAACTTATCAAATGCCTCAATATTAAAGCTTTTTATATATATATATATGTATATATACATATAAATTTCCTATCTATATGACATACTAATTATTTGTAATTTAGACTTGTACCAGTGTACCAATAAGTCTATGTACCAATAATATAATTTTATGCAGGAAAGTCAAATAATTTTCCTCAACATTCTACCTGCAACTTTTCAAACTTGAGGGAAATAGGAGATACTTCATCCTAACAGATTTCTAGCAAAATAAAAATCTTTGTTCTAACATTTATTTTTGTTCTTGCTTTGTGGTTGAGTCAGCACACTGAATTCATGCTTAATCAATCTGTAATTAAAAGTTCACATATTTATTCTGACTAACTATATCCTTTAACTTTGCACTCTGTATCCATCTTGCTTTGTTTAAAGACTGAGAATGGCTGAAGATACAAATGCACTTCAGTGGCAAGATCAGAGTAAACTTCCACCCCATGATTCAACCTGCACATTAAGTGGAAAGGCAGTATGCCAACTGATTTCTCTTTGTGCCAGAATATTTCCATAAGAGGCAGCAATGGCCTTCAAGAACACCACAGCAGCACATGGTCATGGTGTCACCCAGTCCATCATTAGTCTTTAGAAGGGTAATGCCTGTGGAAAGGCAGCAGAGAAACGAAGCACTTCCAAGACAACAGTAGAGTTTAAAGGAAACTAATTGCATGTGGAAGAATGAGCACATCTGGTACTAAAAGCGCTTGGTTTCCTTTTTAATCAATAGCACAAAGTAGGCACTTGAGGTTGCTGTCAGAGAAACCAACCATGAATTGACTATGATTCAACACTTGCCAGAGGCAGGCTTGAGACATCTGATACTGGAGAGCTGCTGCCTGACAGCCTCACAAACATTTCTCCAGACTCTTGTTAAATTAGTTTATCAGAAAGCAAAATACCTGAACCATTGGATTGCATGTCTCTACAGAAATGCTTCCTTACAGTGAAAATGTAATGTTTTAACCTATTTTTTTTAGGAGAGTGATGTATGACACACATCCTTAAACAGCATTACAAGCTTCTTTGAGACACAACAACAGAAGTAACTGCCCATTATTTTTCCCAATATCCCTTAAAGAAATAAATGATGAATTGCTCCTTGAGTTCAGTGCTGTAGCAAGTATCTCTCTCCAGATGAATGATATACTTCTTTCAAACTGTCAGGGTAAAATACATAAATAGAGCATTAAATGTATCTATTTCCCTTTTGGCTGGAGTCTGATGTAGTTCCCTGTAAATTTTTCTGGGACCATAAACTTTCCTGATGCTTTTATTTTTATATATCTTTTAAATTTGCAAGGGAGAGTGCCAGCCAAGCACCTTAAGCTCTCTACTCTCTTTGGGCAGGATTTGCTAAAGTTGTTAATTTTACCTTTTTATATATGGTAAATTGTCCCTCTACTATAAAGTCAAGGTCATGGCAATCCTCTGGGTAAAACAATATTAGACAATTTACAGAAAACTTTCAGATAAAATAGAATAGGAAATTTTTACCATGACTGCATTAAGGGTACTTGATTGCTTATCACCCTATGACCACAGTTATGTAAATACCCCAGTTTCTGTACTGTATACTAACTTTGTAAGTAATGGAGCAATGGCCCCCTCATAGAAGCCAGAGAACAGGGAGGTCAAAGTCAATTAAGAAACCAAAACTATTTGTAAGAGGCTGTCTAGATTAACCCACTGCCAGGAAAATTATTCCACCTCTCTCATTTTATCTCTGCAACCAACCAAGGTAGAGAAGAACTGGTTTGAGTGCCACCAGTAGCCATAGTGAATGTTGTATACCCTTTCTAAATTAATATAAGATATAAGAAATTTAGTACATAGTACAAAGTTAAAAAAAAACTGGAGCATAGATTTTGAATGCAGAAGTCTGGTTTGATTTCCAGCATTATCTGGTTCCCATAGCTCTAAAAAGTACAACCCCCAAGCATAAACAGGATGATGCACATAAGCTCTATAAGGTGTAGTCCCTCAAATCACAAATAAACAGGTAAGTAAATAAATACAAGAATTTTCATAGGGGGACTGGAACAATAACAGCATATTGAGAGGCCAGGGAGTTAGCACAGCTATAAGGCCTTTGCCATGCACATGGCTTGGATGGATTCCTGGCAGCACCCAAACCAGGAGCGATTTCTCATTGCTGAGCCAGGAGAACACCCAAGTGTGACCCAAAAAATCAAACCAAACCAAACCAACAAACAAAAAACAGCATGTAGAGCATTTGCTTTGCACACTGCTGACTTAGGTTAGGTCTCCAGTATCCCCTATAGTCCCTAGAGCCTGCCAGTAGTAATTTCTGAATACAGAGCCACACCCAATATCCCTATATTTTTTGGGCATGGATCAAAAACAAGCTAAAGAAATGTTAAGAGGTTCAGAGAAGTTGAATTCTATAAAGTCTCTGTGAAACAAAATAAAAGATAGCATTGATTATAGTATTGATCTCAACTAAAATGTCTCCAGTAGGCATTCTTTGTTTCATTAATACATGGACAAATGAGTAGAAAGAATAATGTATAGTAACACTTAAAGTCAAGAAGTTATATATGAATCTCATTTTGCTCTGTAATAATCATTTTTTATGATAACTACTTAAATTTTCTGAAATTTAGCTTTTCTTCCTTTAATATAAATAAAAATACAGCAGGATCTCTGTAAATGAACTAATAATACAAGGATTAATTAAGATGGCATGCTAAAGTATTTTTATAAGTCAAACTAGATATAAAATATTTGTGACTCATATTTTTCCATATTCAGGTCGGTTATGAATTATTATGAAGTATTATGATCCTGACATTTGCTATACTAGATACCCAAATAAAATAGGTATTTAGAATAAAGTTTCCAAATCCGCAAACTATGGGAAAAAAAGCATTAAGGGAACTTACTATCTCCTTCATTGGCTAAACTATTATTTGTTAATTTACTTATTATTTATTAAATAACTATTAAATATTTCATTAAAAAGGCAAGTAATATTCTTAGTGTAAAGGTCAAAAGATGGCAAAACTGAACAGCCATTAGTTTGTTTTTGTTTTTTTGTTTTGTTTTGTGTTTTTTGGTTTTTGGGCCACACCCAGTGACACTCAGGGGCTACTCCCCGATATGCACTCAGAAATCGCTCCTGGTTTGGACAACCATTAGATTTTTAAGTTCAAAATATACACATGAGAGTCAGTTTAGTTTCTCCCATAGCCAACAGGCACCACTAATGCTGCCATAGTGCCAAAAGATAACTGACCAAAATTTACAACAAATCTCCAAAATACACGATACTTTCCCAAGTAAAAGAGTTAGGACTGATAAGCCATGGGACCTTCTCAAAATGGGGAAAAGCAGATTTCCCTTTCTGCCTGAAGCTATAGCATCCTATATCCACACCCAAAACCCTCTGACATAGAAATGGCCCACATCTACAAATGAACCTTATCAAACAATCCACCAAACTATTCCAGATCTATCCATGCAGCCATGTATGCAACCATGTGAGAGGCTCTAATTTTATAGTACTATTAGCTCAGTAGGGTCTTAGCAAATCTTACAGAAAAACTGCATAAAGGAACACTAAACTCAATCACACAGAAAATTCAACTAACAATAATCAGTACAGTAGATTCTCAGACATTGACTTTAATTAAACCACTGTGAGATAGAACATTTATCACACACTGACTCATTGTTCTAAGTTTTGATTATTCCATTTTCCTTTTTAATGTACCAAACAATATGAAGTAAATGTTTTGTGTCTGCAGGGGCAGACTTGGATGGTGGGTAGGAAAATAGTGGGTGGAATCTAGTGGGGTGCAGATTGATGTTGCAATATTTACCTAATTCCTGAATCAACATTATTATTAACAACTTGATAAAACACAGTTGTATAAAAATAAAAAAATTTCAGCACCAATATTTTCTATAAAGAAGTTTACATAAAGTATTGGCAGTATTTCAAGAAAAAGTATATATGCATACAAATAAAAGCTAGATTAAAAGCATATTTTGATGTATTTTTTTAAGTTTTTAAAATGCATCCTCACAATCTGTTTTTCCAATTTTTTTTGGTGTTTGGGTTCCAAATTTTAATAACATAGTCTATTAATAGACTTTCCCGCACAAGACAGCCAAGAAGATGCCATCGAACACAATCTCCAGCCAAACACAGTAAGGAGTCCATACAACAAGGTGAGTGCTGACTCCTGTTATGTGATTGGGCACAGGAGGGCCATTAGAGGACTTCTGCCTTGTTACTGTCTACTTTTCTGCACAGACAGCCAAGAAGACGCCATGGAACACAATGCCCAGGACCCAAACCCCACAAGCTTGATCCACCAATAAGGTGGATCCATGAAAGCCTGGCCTCTTTGCTTTGCTCTCTGGCGCAGTCACAGAAGCCGACGAAGCCCTGCTCAACACATAGTAAAAACCACTATACAGCGTTGCAAGGGGAAACAATGCACGATAAGACCACGTTGGAGAAAGAAGATGACATGAAAACTACCAACTACCTAGTTAGTCTCTCAGATAAGGAGTTTAGAGTATTAATATGGAGGATACTCAAAGAACTCAAAGTAAGCATAGATCGAGCTGAACAGACCATAATGACAGAACTTACAACTGGAATAAGAGGTCTGAATAACTCGGTAGATGAAATGAACACCTCAATGAAAAGCCTCTCCAATGGAGTAACAGCAGCTGAGGATGTGGTTATTGAGCAAGAGGACGAGATGCAGAACAACTCCATTCAGCAGAAGAGATTGGAAAAGAATCTTAAAGCAAATGATCAATAAATTAACTATTTAAAATATGTGAACAGATGAAATTAGAAGTTTTTGATAAACTCAACAGAAACAACACAGGAATCATTGGAGTCCCAGAGAAACAAGAAGAGAATATTAAGAAGAAATGTTGGAGGAAGAGTAAGAAGTGAAAAGGGAGTAAGAAGAAAAGAAAGAGTAAGAAGGGGAAGAATAAAAAGAATAAAGGAAGGATAAAAAGAAGAGAAGAAAGAGGAGGAAGAAATGGAAGAAGAATAAAAGGAGGAAGAAGAGTAGGAGGGAGAAGAAAATAAAGAGGAAAAAGGAAAAAAGAACTGAAGAAAAGCAAAAAAGACAAGCATAGAGGAAGAAGGGGAAGAAGAGAAAGAAGAAAATGAAGACGAGAAAGAAAAAGAAGAGGAAGAAGTCAAATAGGAGGAGGAAGAAGTATAAAAGAAAGAAGAGAAAGGAAGAAAAAAGAAGAAAAGAAAATGGACTGTTGATTTATTTTTAATTCTTTTCTTATAATAGTGTTTTTGTTTAAGCACAGTGATTATAAACATGTTTGTAGTTGGGTTTCAGTCAAATTATTTTTAAAAATTAAAAAAACCTTGAAATATATTTAATGCTAGGATGTTTTATAAAAATAATATTTTAATGTTCTCTTGATTTTATTACATTTTACTAATTTATTCTTTTGAAATAAAATCTGTTCAAAATAAAATATCAAGATACACATATACATGCAAATAATATAAAGAAGGCAACGGATGTAAAAACAGAATCTATATTACTAAAACACAACATTATACCTCTTAGAACCATCTCATTAGAATCAGTCACAGCAAACAAATATGTGGAATGCGACACATTCATTTATGAATCAAGAAGGCTTATTAAAAACATGTCTATTATATCATAATTTAAGAATATTTATATGTCATGTAAAGAATGTTTTAAATATGATAAAAAGATTCAATTCATGATAGTGGTAATATTAGTGGTAACGTCAAAATTTTGTTGCCATTTCCTTCACTATATCTCAACATTGGGTCGCAGATGGTGTAGAATTAAAAAGAAATATGTAACTGCTAAGAAATATTTTTATTTTTAGATTATTACATAATTTTCTATTACATCATCTCTCTATAATTCATTAGCCAGCTACCAGAGTAGAAACCAACAGAGTTAATTATTGCTATTTTGTATTTTTTTATTTAAAGTCACATTTCATATAATTGGCTTCTTCCTTTTTCATATTCTTTGTAGAACAACCTAAAATCTTAAATCTTTCCAACTTACCAATGAGATTTATTTTCAAATAATATGAAATAAAAACATAGTTTTTGTGTGATAAAATTAATATAAAAAGTTTAAATTGGAATGCTATTTGACCCCATAGATTAAATTAACTTTCATAAGTTTATATATATTATATGTGTTACATGTAGTATGTATATAAATATATATGTAGTTATATGTACATATGTAACCAAAGGCATTTTGTTTCTTCAGATATAAATCACAAGTTATGCCTTCAAAAATATGTGGCTACAGGGACCAGAGCAATAGCACAGCAGTAGGGCTTTTGTCTTTCATGCAGTTGACCCTGGGTTCAATCCCTGGCGTTCCATAAGACCTCCCAAGCCAGGAGTGATTTTGAGCTCATAGCCAAGTAAACCCTGAGCTTCTCAGGATATGGCCCAAAAAGAAAAATAAAGTTTGGCTACATAAAATTTCTAGTATTCAGTGTTTCAACATCAATCCCACCACCAATGAAAAGTTCCCTCCACCATTTTCCCCATTTTCTATCCACCACCAAGCTGGCACACTTGGTAGGCATATACTAATTTACTTTATCTTGCTGGTGGCAACTAAATGGCATTGGGATTATAAAAATAAATTCACTGAAAGAAAATTTATAAAAAGTGTTATATCTCACAATGAGGCCATTAAGACATAGTCTGAAAAGCTTACTGGGTTTGCTTGTTGAGCATTCTTTGTTTTTGTGCTTTTTTTCATTTTGGTGTTCGCATTCTGCAAAGGTGGCTTCTATGCTACTTTCACGTTTAATTTGGTGTGCTCCGATGGGGTTGTCAGTATTGAAAAATTTGGAGGTAACGTGTGTCTGCATAGGCAGCTGCACTCTCCAGGATCTGTGGTTGTGGGCCAATTAGGAGACATGTCAACAGCTGTTGGACTTGGGTGTGGTTTCTGGGTTTCTGGGTTTCTGGGTCTTCTTCAAGGGTTGAAGGAGGTTTCCAAACCTTACCCTGAGTACACTATAGAGTTTTCAGCTCCAAAACAGTTGGACCTGGAGACTTTTGTCAGATTGATGATTTTTCTGAGATTTAGTCTAGCAGATGTGATGTTGGGCCATTGGTGTGGTAGTAGTTGTGGGCAGGGGTGCAACTGACAAGGATCAGCAATCTGGGTACTCTGCCTGCCCTCCTCCCAAAAATGTCCCAGAGTTTCAATTATGAGACCAGTGTATCCATGTATTTTTGCAGCTTTGTTTTTTTTTTCTCTTTTAAGAATAAAAAAGCATGGAGTTGGTTGATGAGCTGACATGGTTGCAGCTGTATTATAGTATATTATTTCTTATCAGTGTTTTTAACTTGTCTAAGCTGTGCATTTTGGTGTCATCTGAGTGATATAGCTTAAGAAAATATTAATTGGGCTGGAGAGATAGCACAGCAGTAGGGTGTTTGCTTTACACTCAGCCAATTCAGGACGGACAGTGGTTCAAACCTCAGCATCCCATATGTCTGCCAGGAGCGATTTCTGAGCATAGAGCCAGGAATAACCTCTGAGTGCTGCTGCTTTGGCCCACCCCCACAAAAAAAAAAAAAAAGAAACATAAAAAAGAAAAACTAGAAAATGTTAATTTGGGCCCAGGAGATAGCATGGAGGTAAGGCGTTTGCCTTTCATGCAAAAGGTCATCGGTTCGAATCCCGGTGCCCCATATGGTCCCAGGTGCCTGCCAGGAGCAATTTCTGAGCATGGAGCCAGGAGTAACCCCTGAGCACTGCCGGGTGTGACCCAAAAAAAACAAAACAAAAAAAATATTAATTGAAAAGCAGTCACTTTCCTCATTTAGATACCATACTTCTGATCAGCAATCCTGCTTATCAGTTCATGACTAAAATAGAAGACAAAACGTTGAAACTATTTTAGACTAATGGTGCCCTTAAATTTATATGCAATGAGTGTACCACAGTTGGCAGCAAAACTATGTTGAATCCAGCCCAGTGGGATCTTAGCAATAATTGAGCATTTATTTCAGAAATTAAATATTGAGCTGGTTAAAGGAATTTCTATTAGAAGCCAGTGCAATAGAACAATGAATAAGGCGCTTTCCTCATATGCAAGCAAACTGGGTTTGTTATCCAGCATGCAATATGGTCCCCTGAGCATTTGTCAAGACTGATTCCTCAGTACAATGTGCTTAGTAAGCCCTGTATACGTCCCTCACACTCCCAAAGAAGAAAAAAAAAATTCCCTGATCTATATGTCTGGAAGTTTAAATCTACTACTCAAAAAGACCAATAACTAATTCTAGTCATCAATAGATTCAGTAGTTTCGGGAAAATTTTGAAGAAATTGCATTAGATGTGACATCAAGCATCCCAGAATAAAAATTACCGGATATGCACGGAAATAGTTTGTGGCAAAGCCGGAAGTCAGTAGTACATTATTTTGCATTGAGTGCTATAAGAAATTAGGGAAAGGATATCTTAGTAAGTGCTCTTATTAGGTAAGAAAATAAAGCAGAGTTAAAGTTAGAGTTGCCATTAGCGAAGATATAGTAGTCTCTCTTGTTAGAAAAAAAAGAATGACTTGTTTTTAATTTCACATTATTTCAGCTTTAACTTCATTTTAGAATATCCTTGATTCTGTCTTTACCCCATCATATGTTAATTCTTCTTATGTGATCATTTTAAATTTTAATTGGGAATACTATGACATTGCTGAAAGCTACCAAAGAATTAAAATGAACTTGATAAATCTCCTTCAATTCTATATATAAAAAGCAATCATAACTTACAAATGAACATTGAGCATAGCCTTTGATAAATCAAGTGTTATATTTATTACATCACTGTGTATATATGAAAGGTACTCAGGATGGAAATATGAATGTAGGTACTCAAAAACCATAAAATATTTGAGGTTCAGTGTTAAGGATTTTATGTAGATTGATTTATTATACTTAATTGTCAAAACTATCTTGTCATAAAGTTTCTGCATCTACAAATAGGCACTATAGTTTCATCTAAATTCCTGTTAATATTTATACTCCTTTGAATATTTCAATCATTTTACTTGTTTGAATTTTAAAATTATCCTGCCATTTTGCTTAGAAAGTAACTATTTCCCCTTCATGTGAATGGAATTGACCTGATCTCATCTCTCACAAAAATTTATATCAGATGTCTTCTTTTTCATGCTTCGTTTCTTCCTACTATCTTATATCAAGACACTTAATGCTCTCTACCAATGATAAACTTTTATGTTCTAGATTTCATCTATCTATACTAATTTTATCTGTTTGGGGCAAAGGGTACACTAGAAATTACATCTGGTGATGATCAGGAGACTATATGAAGTATTGGGGATTGAACCTGGGTCAATCGTGTGCAAGGCAAGTGCTTTACTTACTTTACTATAAATATCATGTAGCATTTTTATTATTTTCTTTTTTCTTTTTTCCAGTGAAGTGAGGTTATTACATTGAATAAAACTTGCTTAGAATATGTGAGAAGAAAGATAGAAAATGAGTTTAAGAGAGAACATAGGCTTCTCCAGATTGAAAATAAGCAAAGAAACAGACAGCAAGAGAGAAACATGTTCAAGGGATAACTTTTATAGTCTTAGAATATGGTTCTTCTATTTTACATATGATTTCTCTTTTGGGGTATAAGTGTCCAAAGACGAATTTCCCTTCATTTTATCTTTGCTATAGTTTTTTTGCTCAATAAAAATATAGATCCCATGTTGCTTCTCAAGGTAGTGAGTGGTCTTAAGATGCTTTGCTTTCATTCTGCTTTCTAAAATTTGCTGATATATATTTATGAGATATATATGTGTGTGTGTGATATATATCAGATTTTCTCAAGCCTTTTCTGACCCCTTTGCAGCTTGTTTTCTTCCTGTGGTTCTCTTACCCTACCCCTAGTCCCAAGCTATACCCTTCTCTCATTTATTAGAGTTTCCTCATGTGTTCCCAAAAACCATAAGGACTTACAGGGTACAATATGACCCCAGGTTGAAAAGCCCTGTCATAAATTGATATATATATATACATATATATATATTACAAATGGTTTTGCTTTTCTTATCCTATGCTTTGAGTTGCAAACCCATATTTTCAACTAGCATTTCTGAGATTTCTCCATTTCTTTCATCCATGTATGATGGAGGTCCTAACACTATATTAATCATTTAATTCTCAAATTCTTTTCTCAACACATATTTTTCAATACATTTCCTAGGGTTCAAACAAAACATTAGAAACGTGTTCTTTTATTTTTATTTTGGAGTCACACTTAGTAGCTTCCCCCAACTCAGAAGTAGCTCATAACTCAGTGCTCTGCATTTCTGGCAGAGCTTGGAGAACTATCTGGTGTTGTGCCCAAACGTGGATCTTATGTCTGAGAAGCATACACTCCAAACTTTTATCAATCTGCCTGAAGAAGACAAGATTGTGTGTGTGTGTGTGTGTGTGTGTGTGTGTGTGTGTGTGTGTGTGTGTGTGTGTGGATTTTTTGGGCCATGCCCGGTGACACTCAGGGGTTACTTTTGGCTATGCACTCAGAAATCGCTCCTGGTTTGGGGGATTATATGGGATGCTGGGGGAATCACACCATGGTCTGTTGTGGGTCATTCACGTGCCAGGCAAATGCCTTACTGCTGTACCATAACTCTGGCCCCATAAGAGAAGATTTTGAAAAAAGAAAATTAGCTATGTGTTTGAAATTGTTACAGTCTGACAGTAGATTATTTTGAAGTTCCTTTTTGGTAATAACTTTATGATTTTTTATTCCATTAACCTTGGCAGAAAATAAAAATAAATAAATTAACCATTTCATCCTATTGTTATTAAACCTCACGAATATGTTGCTTCACTTTACCCAACATACAAGCTTTCTTTTTCAAATAGATTTTACTCCCGGGGCCCGGGACATAGCATGGAGGTAAGGCGTTTGCCTTTCATGCAAAAGGTCATCGGTTCAAATCCCGGTGCCCCATATGGTCCCCCGTGCCTGCCAGGAGCAATTTCTGAGCATGGAGCCAGGAGTAACCCCTGAGCAAATAGATTTTACTCCCCATCGTCTTGACCTTTTTAACTAGATCATTCCATTCCCAATTCAAGTTGAAACTTTTTATCTTTTCATTTTGTTTTTGCAGCTTTTGTAGTGTCAACACTGGCTATTGGCTTAATTCACCATTTACACTACGTTTGAATAAATTTTGAAATTAGTAGCTTAAAAATCTGGACCTAAAATATTTATTTAATATGTAAGATTTATTTCTGTACGTAACTAAATACTAATAGATAAGTATTCTTCGATCTAAAATAACCTATTTAAATGTCAGTGTTTAAATTTTCAACAGAAGGGGCAGGAGCGGTGACGCAATCAGTAGGGATTTACCTTGCACTCACTGACGTAGGGCAGACCTTGGTTTGATCCCCCTGGCATTCCATATGGTTCCCCAAGGCAGAAGCTATTTCTGAGTGCATACCCAGTATTAGTAACCCCTGAGCATCACCAGGTGTGACTCAAGAACCAATAAATAAATAAATTTACAACAATGTATGTCAGAAATTTTGTAGCATTCTAAGAATGCTTTCATTGGTTACAATTTTATTTCCCCTTTTCTTACCTTTTTGTTGATAGTATTATAACTGAGATCATAGTTGGTCATAGGATTTGTTGAGAATCTCACAAACTTGGTTGCAAAATTTAAATACACATTTATTTGTTCTCTTATTTATGAATTTTGTATACATTCTAGTTACAGTAGTTCAGAATTTACACACTTTGCAAACTGTTGTCACACCATAGTGAGGATGGCATTGGGATTATACTCAGTACAGGTGTCATAATACTGGGAGCTGACCTTTTAAGATCATGCTTGCAAGATGATCTTTGTCAATGACATGGTTTGTCACTGAGCTCTATCTGAGCTTTAGAAGTGCTGTATATGTTTTAAAACTGTGGATAGATTACAGAGATTTTCTAGATGAGATGGGTATTAAAACTTTGTTATACTGTATAGTTACCATGTAATGTTCCCTCACTTGTCTATGTTTAAGAGCAAGCTTGATTTTTTTTTTGGGAATATTGTCTTTCTTACAGGTTGTAGTCTTTACAGATAGTCCTCCTAATACAGAAGAAATTATTCTGGTTGGAGTAGGTGAATTCTCTTAAATTTTTCTCAATTTCTTTAATATGATACCAACCAAAGCTAACTTCATCTTATGATTAAATACAGCAGCATAGAAAACTAGATTTCCAGTCTTTGTTCAGAATCATAACTAAAATCACTGCATTTTTACTTTTTAGTGGCTAAGAGAAAATTTCAGAAGGAATAGAGTGATGATAATATGCAGTATATTGATTTGTTGTTTCTAAATTAGTTTCCTATATTAAGCTAGAAAAGGTATATTACTGAGATTAATATTTTCTACTGAAACCCTAAAAACATCTTGTTTTGAATTATATTTTGGCACAATATCCTCCATTTATGTTAGTAGGATGCTATAATATGACTGGTCCTTGGGAAACTTAGTTGCTTATTTTACAGTTGTTCTACAGATTGCATTTGCTTCATTAAGACCATGAGAGAATATCTCTTTGCCCGCATATTGGGCTTATCATTTTGTGTCTCTTGTTTATTTTCTTAACTAATAGACACAGTGGAATGTCTGATTTATTGCTAATTCTAATACAGTTGCATTTATTCTATTAACCTTGATGACATCATATTTTGTGTGTGCCTTATTTTAACCCTTATTTGATATTTTCAGCATTTTATATAACTTTGTATATATGCCTGAAATCATTTTAAGAAGCAAAATGAGCTATAATAAAATAAACACTATTAATGGAGACTCCTGGTGCATTATTTAATCAAGCTACCACACCTATCTGAAGAGTTGTCAAAATTATATAACTAAGCCTAAAACAATACAAGCTTTCAATTTATTTCCAAAGTAAAAATCTACAGCAGTTTGATGATGTTGACTTTATAATCTACTTTAGCTACGTTCACTTATTACAGCTGTCTGTAGTATACATTTGGGGACGAAAATATTTTCGCCTTTGCTCACCAGGATTATGAAAATACTTTACACCTGTAATTTCTTCCTTACCACACCTGCAATTTTGCTTATAAAATCTTACCTCTATTAATGGGCTGTTTCTTCTATGAATCTTTTCAGACAATAACATATTTTTATTCTTCTTGCAACGTGCCAAAATTGCCAGGACTTTGCACAACTGAGAAGATGACAACTGCAAGCAGTCATTTCTAGAATGGTCTTTCCTCCCTCTGATCTTCAACTTGCTAATGCTGACTTATTTTACAGGCATTGTCTAGACGTACTCTTACTTTGGAAATCTCCCTCTTTCTGCTTCTCATTTTATTCCATTGTGTATAGATACCACATCTTGATGATCCACTCATCTGTTGTTGGACAACGAGGTTGGTTTGAGACTTGGCTATTATACTTCCTCTCTCATTTTAGAGTTGTCATTTTTAAACACTGCCAGGACCCTGTGTGTGTCCTTATCATTACTTTTTGTATCTTTATGATAATTTCCTGTTGAAGTTTCCCCTAAAGGCAGTTATCAAATATTTTAGTTCATGCTTTATTCTTCTTCACTGTCTTTTTCCAGCAGTATCTGGATAGTTCATAATTATTTGCTTATTAAATTAATGGTGTCCACATGTAAGGAAACAGACTAGCTAAACAAACCATAAATTCAATCCCAATATTGTATTAAACAGAATAAAAGACAAGAAAAAATACTTAAATATATCAATAAGTTTGGAAATTTGAACTAAGAATAGAGAGGTTTTAGCAACATTATATTTGAGTTATCAATGTCACCTTCATTGCCCAATTTTCACTGTCCAGGTCCTTGACATATACCCTCTTTAAGCACACTTGTCCCAATGACACAGTGCCTTTGCCTTGTTTGTTAAAAATTAGTTTTTCAGTGGCCTGTGTCATTGCTTTTGTGGACTTCTTATAGAAAACATTTATCCAGGTGCTCCAACCATCCCTGTGAATTAATAATCAGGATCAGTAATAGCTTTAGCTATTTTTTTTCTCAATGACATGAAAAGTACCATACCAAATCCATTAGTGATACACTATTATATTAAGAATTAACCGAAGAAAGGCTAGCAGCCAATGGACACAGAGCTTGTTTCCTTAAATGAGATTTTTAACCATGATCAAATTCAAAACCCTTTCATCTAGCAGAAATTCTAGAGTTCTCTGTTTCTTTAGCTCTCATTTTTGTTTTGGCTTAATTTACCTTGAAAGCCCATAAGGATTTTAACTAATGTTTTCTAAATGACATTGAAAATTCTTTTAGATTAACAGGGATTGGAATAAAATATCAATTAGTCTTTTGAAAAATTTTCTTTTTAATTATTTTTGTCTGTGGATTTTCATTTCTTGAACTGCTTACTCTCAAAGAGATCTATTTCCCATTGATTTCTCTCATTATAAAACTGGATATAAATGTAAGATAAGCAACTATTCTGTTGGGATCTTTTTATTGTTATTCTTTTAGCATTCATGCAGACAAAACTCCCCTGTTAGTCTCATTCCTTTAGGAAATTATTTTTGATTGATGGTCTTGAACTTGGCTAGTTCAGGCAACACTAAAAGGTTTTTTTTTTTAATCCCCTAAACTCAATTGAATAACTTTGCTGTTAGTTTAATACTTTATAGGTGTCTTTTTTGCTTTAAAGCTCACATTACTTGCATTTATTTATCACCCAATAATTTAGACTTTAAGCTCAATTATTTTAAATCCAATTCCATATAATTTTGAAGTATGGAATACACACACATGCATTAGACAGCTCAATTCCCCAAAATTCCTTTCTTTAGGCATCCCATCAAAAGTGGAAAACAACCACACAGACAAATCAAGTACATCAAATTCACAGTACTTTTCCATAGCTTGTAATTACACTTAAAAAATGAACATTAAAACAAATAATGAAGCCTATCCATCCATGAATGAATACCTGATGACACTGCAGTTTTAGTGTTTACTGCTTCTATATATTTCCTTCATCAATTTTTCACCAAAGTCCATTGTCAATTACTAGGCAGAATAGGATAATTTGACAGCTCAATAGAATGACAACATTTTTTGTCTGTCTGGCAACAACACACATGGTAAAAGATAAAATTTAAGCTTTAAGGAATAGCAGCATTTATATATCAACTCCTTATGTAGTTTCTGTGCAGTTTCTCTAACACTATTTTTCTCATTAGAAAATGCAGATAATGATAGTGTCTAATTGCTCTATGCTGAAAAATATGGATGAAGTTTAAAAATAGTCATAAGTTGGTCATAATAGGAATCAAAATTAAACTACAGGAGGTAAAATACTTGCCTTGCTTGAGGTTCCAACTGTTGTGAATCTTGATTGAAACTTTTCAAGACAACATGGTCTATTTACTGCCAAGGTTCAATCCAGGTCACAGAGACATAACAAAACCCTGAGAAACACTGGGTAGGAAAATCTCAAAATTGCATAAAATAATTTTACTCACAAGTATCTCAGTTAACACTTTTAATTCTCTATGTCATTGGTCCTCAAAAAAAAAGTGGTCTTAGAAAAGGAACACCAGGGGCCCGGGAGATAGCATGGAGGTAGGGCGTTTGCCTTTCATGCAAAAGGTCATCGGTTCGAATCCCGGTGCCCCATATGGTCCCCCGTGCCTGCCAGGAGCAATTTCTGAGCATGGAGCCAGGAGTAACTCCTGAGCACTGCCGGGCGTTACCCAAAAACCACAAAAAAAAAAAAAAAAAAAAGAAAAGAAAAGGAGCACCAGCACCCCTTGATAATTTGTAAGGTCACACACCAGATTTACTGAATACAAAATTAAGAATGAACCCTAACATACATGCACTAGCTCCCCCGAGTTCTCTAGATTAGAGAATAACCTCTGTAAGTCCATCAACCAATCACAGATATGTGTTTGAACTGAGGAGAAAATAGATAATTAAGACAGTGGAGCGTTTTAAACTGATAGTGGGACTATTAAACTAATAATATAGCAACCTCTTGCAATAAATATTGGAGAATTCTTAGAAATTAAAATGTCAAGCAAAACAGTATAATGAATGCAAGTCCTTGAATTGAGTCATCGTGTTACCATATTTTTTCACATAAATGTGTTATATTATTGAGAAAAAAGACATAATGATGTTATAATATCTCTTGTATAGTGATAGATAACTCCTATTTTTCAAACTATTTTCTTTCAGAAATTTAATATAGATGAACTGGATAAGTGTTAAATATCCCAGGGATCCTTACATTTTGTTTCTTCTGTGACCTCTTTTTTTCACAAGAATATTTTAAAAATATTTTATTAAAACACCGTGAATATTTTATACAATCCTTGAAATATTATAAAATATGTATTCAAGTTAAATAGTCACTAAAATATATTATAAATAAAAGTATTTTAAAATATTTTTAAAATTTTTCACAAACCTCATGTCCAGTTACATCACACCATAGGGGTCACAAATCACATTTTAAGAACTGTGAACATCTGAGACTCCAGAAAAGGTTAGTTTTAGGCATAATTCTATATATATATACATATATATATATAAAATATAATTCTAATTATATTTATATAATATAAACATAATTCACAAGTTTCTTTGTGGTCTCATAAAATGTTACTATTATATTTGCAAAAATCACATTTGGGAAATATTTCAAAATCTTCTTAGACATGTTTGTAGATTTGAAAAAAAATTAAAGATTAAATTAATTAAAGACTAAGAAATTCTTGGGGTCTGATAGATAGTACAGCAGATAGATAGTGTTTTTCATCCATGTGGCTGTTCAGGGTTCAATACCCAGCATCCTATATGATTTTCTGAATACTTTGAGACTTGCATAGTGAACAGAAACCCGTGAGCATTGTACATGTGTCCCTAAAACAAACAAAAAATAAAACAAACAAAACCCCCCAAACCAAAAAACTTTGAAATCCTGTAAAGAAATAAGGGAAGAGAGCAGAGGATATAAGAACAGAAAGAGTAAAAAGAATTTCTATTACCAAGAGAAAACAGAAACAAATTCTTGCTCAATTATTATATAAAATGTCTTCTCTCTGATAATGTCAATGTAAATCACAAAATTTTATTAAAATATTTATAGAAAATAATTATGAAGATATCAAAAGAAATTTACAATAAAGTACTAGAGAGATATATCTCCATGTGCTAGACTATTGCGTGCATGTTGCTTGAATTTAACCCTCCCTGCTGATTTGGGACTAGTTCTGGAGCACCAAGAGCTATATCCCCAAATTCAAACATGCATACAGTGTGTGTATACATGTACACACACATACATATATATACCAATGTGTAAAAATTATTTAAAAATAAACAAATAAGTGAAATTAATCAAGTCTAGCATATAGTTCAAATATTATGCAAGGAATCTGACTGAAATAGTTTACTTGTTCCAAAACACTATATGAAATTTAATTCAAGAATGTCAGTCTCTTCAAAATAGTAAAAATAGAATCATATCAGTGGTATCCAGATAAATACTTCAGCAACTCTAATGAAGGGTAGAAATTCAAACAAGTAAAAAATAAATGATATGATAGAATAGTTCTAGAACACTTCTTGTAGGCATTAGATGTGATTTTTAAAAGACATTTTCAGGATCAATACAAATAAAGTAACAGATCGAAACTATTGAATATCTTATTTCTTTGCACTCATGCCCCATTTTGTATTCTCTTCTAGGTTCTTCTAAAAACCATTTAAGAATTGTATATCTATAGAGTTTATCTAAGCAAATTTAATTTTTATTATGTCTTTTGTTTCATGTAAAATAACCTGCATCCATAATAACTCTTTTTTGGGGGATTGATTGTACAGTCAAAAACTCACTTCTGAATGATCATACTTAACCTTGATGAAGGAACTTCCGAGGAAGTGACTGGCTGTTTCATGTTAATTGCAAAAGCAGAGAGAGTCATATAGGTCATTCTTCATATATAAGTTTCCTAAGAGGTTGGAAAAGAATTCTAATTAGAATCTCCTGTCAGGAAAAGTTCTTTTGGATGCTATAAACAGTAAGGAATGAAAAATATTTAAAGTAATTAGATTAGATGAACATTTAAAAGAATAGCCAACTGTCCATGCCAGAGAAGTTTCTCTCAGCTATCTAGTTTCTTGACAAGAGAAGCAAAGATTAAGTGCCAGTTAGACAAGGTAACAGTGT
>PVKC010016298.1:0-20892 GCA_004027635.1 Crocidura indochinensis
CGCTGGTTACTGGGTGGTAGACGCGTTCTCCGAATTGGAGGAGAGAGAACTCGTCCTCCCTACCTCCGTTAGAGAACCTCTCCTGGGGTCGGATTACAGCAATCCATGAATGTGGCATCCTGGCTAGAAATTTCTTGCACTATTGTTGATAATGTGGCTTACCTGGGATGACGTGTTTTCCTATCAGGTTTTCCAGAAATATGAAAAGGCAGTCGATAGTGCTTACATTTACTCCCAAAAAGTCCTGATGATGTCAGCCCAAATATCTCCTAATGCAGAGTTTTTAGTTAGATTGTTGTCTCCAGAGAGCTGCAGATGAATGTTGAAGCATGGGCATAAGGAAATCAGAGTTTATGGGTAATAGGAGCATCATGCAGGCTTTTGCAAGACAGTGACCTGGCCTACTCACTCCTCCCAATATTGCCAGGATTCAGCTTCATAGATTGTGTACCATATTTTTTGTGGTTTGGTTTACATCTCTTCTGAGAAACGATTGATTCTATGGAGTTTGTAGAATGTAGATATAGTTAATGCATTTGTTGGTGAAGTTTCCAAACTTTATACTTATTAAATTTATATTTATATTATGATTGTATTAAAATGACATTTTTGAACAACGGAAGTGTACCATATTACCAAATGCAGCAAAATTTCAAGTTATGAACCAAAATAAATTCAGACATCTAGAAATATGTTCTTTGGTCAATCTTTCTTTCATTACTTTGATCATTGGCAACAAGAGTTCACTATATTCATAAAACTCTTTATTTGGAATAAAGATATCAGCACTGTGATGTGAGTGTATTGTAGTAGTATTTACCCCTAAAACATATCAACATTTGTACTCATACAAAACATTCTAATCTTAATACAAATCAACTGGGGAAAAGATTTCTATCTTTTCTGCTTCTAGGCAGACTAATTTCCTAAGAGATTTAAAGAGAGAATTTGAAAATATGTTTATTTTACAAATATAACCCAAGATAATAGCCATGCATGCTCTTTCATTCTAATTTATTTTAGCTGGAAGGAGCCTTGAGATAGACTTGACTATTGTAAATTCAAAATTAAGAAATTCTTTGTTAGCTAAGAAATCTCAATCACTGTGCTAAAAATGAGCAAGGGATAGCCTTCTATTGTGCTTACATCATTTGGATATTTAAAAAATATTATTGTGAATATCCCCAAAACAATGTTATCTAAGTTGCCAAACTTGGATATCATTGTGAACCTTTATTTTCTGGTTGGAAGACAAAGAAATGAAAAAAATTTGATAGCTTAAACTCAGGAATATCTCTAAAATATGTGACATCCCTCCCTATTCTATTTATAGGTTTAATTCTAAATGAGATAATACAATTTCTTTTACATTTAACTCTGATTAAGTTGGGTTTTCAATTACATATAACTGAACATTTCTGTTCCCAATTATTTAAAGTTATAGTCATTTAAAACTGCTGTTGTTTTCTTTTATATGGGGATATTTCTAAGTCCTCTTTGTGCAAGAAAGTACTGATGGCATGAATTTTTTGAGCAAAAACACATAAAGTATATACTTTCAAACACATTTTAATTAAATCCCAACAGAAATGCAATTCAGTTGGTGATAAGACCATGTGCTTAAATAAACAATCTGTCCTTAACTTAGCTTCTCTATTTTAATGAATGCAAAGTATTAGTTAAAACATTTATGATGTGTAGGGACCCAAGTAATACTTGCCATGCATGCAGCTAACCTGGTTTGCATCCTCAACATCACACATGGTCCATTGAGCCAGCCTGTGTTGAATCCTAAACACCGATCCAAGACTGAATTCGGAGCATCAAAGAGTGCTTGTCCTCCCTGAATCCAACACCCCTCCAGAAAAAAAAATAAAACCTCTGTCTTGTAAGAATTCATAATACAGTGTCTAGCATAAAAGATGTACAAAAGATTATTTTATTTACAAGTTCATTGATATCATAAGCAGTTTATTCCTCAGATAAGCTAGTATTATGCTTAATGTTTTTCAGGAAATGTATTTCAAATCTCTTCTGTTGATTGTGGCCTAATGTACTGAAATAATTTCCTCAATTATATTGTATAGGTTTTTTTATTTAAATCATTTAAATCTGTTTCAAAATTTTTAAGTAACACCAGCTTTTCTTTTAATATTTCAGATCGTTAAGGTTTGGTTTATAAGCCATGCTTTGAAATACTAATTGATCATAATAAGGTATCAAACTCAAGGACTATAGGATGCTGGTGTTGAACTGTGGATAGATGCAAACAAGGCAAGTGCTTTCATCCTTGAATAACCTCTTTGATGAACCCTTGCCCTTTAAAACTTTTAAAACATTGTTAGCATTTAAAATTTTAAGTAGGCAAAGATTTTAGAAATAATATTATTAGGTCCTATGTAATGTATTCCTCAATTGACATTTTATATTTTAGTTCTAATACATTCCGATTTTTTCTAATAATATTAATGGGAAAACTTTACTGAGCACATTGTAACATTGTGAAAATCAACAAAGTTCTATAAAATTCACCTAATTTGCCAGTCTAGCAACTCTATCAAAAAAGAAGTTATTCTTTGTGAGCCCATGCTGACTCCTAATGATCATTGCTTTTTCTCCCAAATGCTCTCAAAACATCTGTTTAATAACTTCTAGAATTTCACTAAGGCTTTCACGTAATGTTAAGGGATTTAACGTTTGGCTTTTATCCTATGCAAAAAAAAAGAGGGTCTGTGTTTTATAGCATCTTGTTGAATTTTCTGAGTAAAATAAGTTCCTTAAAATAGAGATTTGTTTATTTTTTATATCAATCTAAGTAGAAATGTATTACTTAGAGTACTCAAATGGGAAATAAATGAATAAAGTAATTTCAATATTTTGAATATATTTGTTAAATAGTTAAGCATTTATTTATAAATTATCTTTTGAATATTGGATTAAAGGAAAATGGGGACACAAAGAATAAGAGTACGTTCTATGAGCTGAATAAATAACACTGTGTAAAGTCACTGATTTAGTCACAACATGTTAAGGATGTCATTGGTTTGATAGTTGGCATAACATATGGTCCCCCAATTACTAAAAGGAATGATCCTATCAACTAAAATTAATCACTCCTGAGCTCAGAGTAATTCTCTAGTACTTCTGAATGTGACCCCCCCCCCCAAAAAAAAAACACAGGGGCCCGGGAGATAACATGGAGGTTAGGCGTTTGCCTTTCATGTCAAAGGTCATCGGTTCAAATCCCGGTACCCCATATGGTCCCCTGTGCCTGCCAGGAGCAATTTCTGAGCATGGAGCCAGGAGTAACCCCTGAATACTGCCGGGTGTGACCCAAAAATCAAAAAAAAAATAATAATAAGTGAATATTCAAAAAGCATTTTATGAATGCTAGTTTGAAAAAGACACTGAGAAAAAAATCTGAATCAAATGATGTTATTTTTCAAATTTATAATTTGAAATTTATAAAAATTTATGAAAGTTATAATTTCAATGGGAAATTGACAGATAAAAGGAAGTTAGACAAATATGATATATATTTTGATAAATATGATGGATTTGTGTGTATTATTCAATACGTAAAACTTCAGGATCTACGCAACAAGTTATAAATGGAAGGGGCAGAAGTCATTCATGAGGCCATAAGCAGTCTAATTTTTTATTTATAAAAAAGTATATTAGGACTGGAGATATGGTACAGTGGAATACTTGCCTTCAAAGAGTTGATCTGGGCTCAATCTCTGGCACTGCATAAAGTATCCTAAGCACTATCAGGAGTGAACCCAGAATACAGTCAGAAGTAATCTCTCAGCATAGTTGAAGGAATACAAAAAAACAAATATATCCCCCAACAATTCTGCTTAATGTTTCTTATTTAGAGAAAAGAATATTTCTCTAAGACTATGGGGTCAGAGCGATAGCAAAGCAGTAAGGTGTTTACCTTGTACGTGTCCAACACAGGACAGACCCCAGTTTGAATCCTGGAATTTCATAAGGTCCCCGGTGCCTGCCAGGAGCTACTTCTGAGCGCCAAACAAGGAGTAATTACTGAGCATAGAGTCAGGTGTAACCACTGAGCACCGCCGGGTGTGACCCAAAAACCAAAACAAACAAAGAAACAAAAAATAAGATTAGAGTTTATTTGAACCAGGTCAAATGTTCTCATTTTTAAACAAAGAAAACTATACCAATTACTTTAAGAGTATAACCGTATAGCTAGAAGTGGCATCTCTGCCTTAGCTATTGATTTTAAGATAAAAATCAGCTACAACTATATGGAAATTCAAAGGAAAAATAACATTTAAATTACAACATTACATAAAATATAACATCCCCCCAAAATCTTTAGACCTAGGCTTACATCATGTCGGTTGTGTTTAATTGTAATTCATTAACTATGAAACACCTGTAACAACATAAGCTTCTTTTCAACTCATGATCAGAGATTTAACTCCAAATCCATTTAAACAAGCATATTTTGTAAAGACTAATACATGGTTATGTAACTCAGAGATTTGGCTGGGAAATGGGATCAGAAATGTTAAATTAATGCAAATAAAATTGAGGGTTGGCCGCACAAGAGCTACTCAGTTCTTACTTCCGGCTTTGTACTTAGGAATCACTCCCAGTGGCCTCAGGGAATTGTGTGGCACCAAATATTGAATCCAGTTGAACTTTGTAAAAAGCAAAGACCTTACCTGCAGTATTATTTCTTTGGGCTGCCAAAATAGTCTCATAACTAAAATATTAGTTAATAAAAATGTTTATTATTAATTATAAATTTTGTATTATTGTGTTTTGTTTTGGCTTGGCTTTGGGTCACACCAGGTGATGCTCAGGAGTTACTCTTGGCTATGTGCTTAAAAGCGTTCCTGGCTTGAACTCCATATGGGAAGCCTGAGATCAAGCCAGGTCTGTCCTGGGTCTGCCACATGCTAGGCAAACACCTTTCCACTATGCTATTGCTCTGGATCCTGTATTATTGTTTTCATTTATTTTATAATTGTCCTTGTCAACTATATAAATATTAGTTTCTCTCCTTTATATGTATTCCACTGAAAAATGTCACCCTGCAAATGTAACCACATTATTTACTAATTAAATCTTTATATCAAAATTTAATATTGCTTAATTATAGATTGTATGTAAGCTTCCCTTATTTTTAAATTTTTGTGGGCCACACCTGTTATCAGGTTTTTCTTCTGTCTGTGCTCAGGGATCACTCCTGGCAAAGCTCTGGGAACCATATGTGGTACCAAGAATTAAGCTTGATTCACTTCTATGCAAGACAAATGCCTGATTAGCAGTACTATCTCTCTGACCTTAAATAACCTTTCAATTTGAATATGCACCACTGAACAATCCATGTCACTGCAAATCTAATTATGACTTTGACCATATAATATATTCTTCCAGTGATTGAATTCAAATAGTACTTATGATATTGGTTATTTTCCATGACTGGAACAGATAGCATTACTGCACATCACCATTTAAAAAATACTTTTGCAGAAGTTTTTTTGTTTTTGTTTTTGTTTTTGGGTCACACTCGGCATCGCTCAGGGGTTCTTCCTGGCTTTATGCTCAGAAATTGCTCCTGGCAGGCTCGGGGGACCTAATGGGATGCCGGGATTTGAACCGCTGTCCTTCTGCGCCTAAGGCAAATGCCTTGTGCTATCTCTCTGGCACCCCCCCTTTTTTTTTTTTTAAGATTTTTTTGTTTGTTTTTGTTTCTGTTTTGGGTCATAACTGGCAGCACTCAGGGGTTACTCCTGGCTCTATGCTCAGAAATCTCTCCTGGCAGGCTCAAGGATATGGAATGCTGAGATTTGAACCACCGATCTTCTGCAAACACCGGCCCCAAGAAGTATTTATATTTTACACCAAAAGTTTTTAAAAACCTGATAATTTTAATGAAAATTTATGGATATTGATAGACAAATCTTGCAATTGGTAAAGGATATAGTATGGAGATATTGTGCCCCTAATATATAAAATAACAAACATAATGAAAATGCTATGTCAAGAATTGGATTGAATAGTCAAGTTTTATATAGAAATAAAAAGACAAGGGGATGGTCTGATAATATAGTTAGTAGATATTGCCTTGCAAAAAACTGACCTATTTCAATTCATGGCACCCCATATGGTACCCAAGGCCTTATAAGTTTAATTCTTGAACCTAGAGCCAGGACTATGACCTGAGAACTGACAGGTGCGGCCCACCAAAAAGGAACAAAAAGACAATACATGAATGATTCTTTGAAAACTGTATCAATTTCTAAGAAAAATAGAATAAAATTATCTGAAGATAAAAAGTCTTGGAAAACGAGAATATTTTTTCAAATATTTGAAGATTTGAAAAGGCAGACTATACTTAGAATGAATTTTTAGTATTTTAATTAATTTCACATAGACATATAACAACATAGAGAGTACAATGCTTGAAACTTAACAGTTGGTTCACTGGCAAAAGGTTTTTATGTCTGGGGCCCGGGAGATAGCATGGAGGTAAGGCGTTTGCCTTTCATGCAAAAGGTCATCGGTTTGAATCCCGGTGCCCCATATGGTCCCCCATGCCTGCCAGGAGCAATTTCTGAGCATGGAGCCAGGAGTAACCCCTGAGCACTGCTGGGTGTGACCCAAAAAACAAAAAAAAAAACAAAAAAAAAAGGTTTTTATGTAGAATGCAAACATTTTCTTCATGTAACTATGTTTTTAGATTTGACTTTAAACAGGTTTTGATTTAGCAAATACTGTCATCAAAGTATTTTTTATTTTGTGTTTTGTTGTTGTTGTTGTCTGGTTTTGGGCCACACCCAGTGACACTCAGGGGTTACTCCTGGCTGTGCACTGATAAATGGCTCCTGGCTTGGGGGACCATATGGGACTCGGGGAGATCTAACAGTGGTCTGTCCTAGGTCAGACACTTGCAGGGCAAACACCCTACCTCTGTGCTATCGCTCTGGCCCCTCAAAGTATTTATTGTTAATAGTCTACTAAGATAATCAATAAGACAATTATTCAGCAAATGTATTGAAGAGAAAATAGGGACATCACGTCAGTTGTCATGGTGTCATTTAGTGTAGTAGAATTTAGCTGCAAATGATTATTAGACATTTAAGGTGTGACTACCATTACAGATGAAACAAAATGATTATTTTTTAGTGAAGTATTCTTATTTAAAAAATATACTTTCAGAAATATGACAGGAAAAGAGATACATGTTATATGAGAAACAAATGTCTCCACAGGGAAAAGTAGGATGTGATTGTTTGATTTAATTTACTTGGCTTGAATTTAACTATTTTTTTTTTGTTTGTTTTTTGGGTCACATCTGGCAGTGTTCAGGGGTTACTCCTGGCTCCATGCTCAGAATTGCTCCTGGCAGGCACGGGGGACCATATGAGGCACCGGGATTCAAACCGATGACCTTTTGCATGAAAGGCAAACTCCTTACCTCCATGCTATCTCCAGGGCCCCGAATTTAATTCTTAATACATAGAGTTAGTGACAAAAATAGTGGACAGTATGACTTAGGACCTTTTCATCACAACTGAAAGTGTTAATGGAAATTGCATATATCAAAAGTACTTAAATACAAAACTTGATCAGTCTTTAAATTGACAGAAAATTGGGAATTAAAGCAAGGAGACCACAGCTTAGTTAGATTTCCTTAAAGAATAAGGAAAAAATACTTTAGAATGAAAATTTCAGTTTATTTAAAACATGTTAAAAGATTTCAAAAATAGGATTGGAAATATAGTATAGAAATAGTCTAGAGATAATATAACCACTTGACTTTCTGTGCCCTGGCATAATTGGTGACCTCAATACTGAACTGGGTTCAAAGTAAATACCATTAGATATTGCCCCAAACAAGTAAATAATTAAACTTCTGATTTGTTTAGTTGTAGGGTCCACAACCAGCTGTGCTTTCAGGACTTATTCCTGGCAGACTTGGGGAACTATATGGGATGCTGGGAATTGAACCCTGTTTTAGCCACAAGCAAGGCAAATTCTCTACCCATTGTACTATCCCTCAAATTCCATGAACATGTATTTTTAAAAGCATTATTAATAATACAAGTTAGACATTATAATACCAAATTATTTAATATTTATACTGTTTATGATTTGTGTGATTATAGAAACATTTAATACATCATTTAATATATATGTATAATCTAATAATATAACATTAATTTGATTATTAATATTACTGTTGTTAAAATTATATATGTAAATTTGCCCCCAAGTCACCGAAGAGCAAACATTCTCAATAAAAACTATATTTGCAAATTTAGGCAATAGAAAATTAATATCATTTGGATGATTAATCAATGAAATATCAAAGGAGGATTTGCATGAGCATCCAGCATTTAGCCACTGTACCCAATTATCCCATGTCTAGAGAGTACAGCTAGATGATGCTTATGAATCATATTATTCCTTTAAAAGCTAGAAAGAAAAGCAGTGTCTAATCCAAGTTATATAGTTTTAAGGTGTTAGTGCAATCATTTTAAAATTGAAAATATGTCTTATATTATTTGTTTCTTATTACATTGTCAAAGCCTTTCATTGTATTTTATATAGTAAAAATATATTCTATTTCAACAAAATAAGAATTTTATAGTCAATATGAACTACAGATAGAATATAAGGCATTAGCATAAGAATAATTCTACTTTAAAATAATAAAATTATATATTAAATTGTGTTATAATGACTTTATTTACTGAGTAAAAAATCCAGAACTAGAAAGCTTATTAACCAAAATGTGTATCACCCTAATCAATTGATATATTTATTTTAATAAATAATGCAATATGATATTTACTTTATTTTCTTTTTGGGGATGGTCACACCTGTCTTGCTCAGGAATTACTCTGGCTCTGCGCTTAGTTGTCAGCTCCTAGCAGGTTCAGGGGACCATATGGGATGCCGGGATTTGAACTAGATTCCATCCTGTGTTGACCACATGCAAGGCAAACTCCTTATCACTGTTCTAACGCCATGACACGAAGTTATTTAATTTAATAATTTATTTTCTTCAATAAGTTAATACTTTATTTTATATTTTAATATTTTTACTAGGAGATTAGACTATCATGTATTCTTCCAAAGTTGTACAATATATCACCATCTGGATTTTAATCCAAATGTCCTACATATGTTAATACATAATTTGAATTAATACTTGATAATTAATAATTGATAGCCTGCTTTGTAAAAAGGAACATTTTTTTAATTACAACAAAATAAAATGATTAAGACTAACATGTTTTTCATTTTCCCCTGACTCTCAGTAATCGAATGAGGTAACAAATTGAATAAAATCAACTGACTTCCTTGTTTTATTTGCTTTGTTATTATGTAACTTGTCCAGAACAGAATATACAAATTTCAGCATTTCAGGAAGTCTATTTTATACCAATCTTATGAATAGCTTGATTGACAGAACCATTATTTGAAAGAGACTCAGATATAAAGATCTATTTAGTTCAAACAAAAGAGGTAAATTAGACATTTGTTGATGTCATTAGTAATATTACTGACAGTTCTTAGTGTTTCTGAAACTTCCCTCAAAAATGAATCTTGCCTTTCCACTTAAGTAGAAATACAAATGATTATGCATATCAAAAAGCTTTGTTAAACTGATAAAAAATAAAAATTGCTACCAGAAAGAATACCAAGGTTTGTGAGGGAAAAGCTGCATTATTTTTCTTGATGCTATCATATGGGAAGAACACTAAACTGTTCAATCCTAAAAGGATATTCTTTTCAGGAAGAAAATAAAGGAGAAATGTAAAGAATTGTGCTTGTTTCCATACTTGAAACCTAAATTTTTCTTGTGTGTATACAATCAAACCAAATAAAATTAGATGTTTATATTGCTACTCATCTTCATTGGATAGCATTTGACTTTGTTACTTTCCAACATGCATAGTATAATAAATATTTCAATTTGTATTACTACTTAATAGTATATATAGAATATTTTACTAAAAATAGAGAACAAGAGTAATTGAGTTGATAATTTTCTTGATGTTTATGAATTTTTGATAGATTCTGGAGAAAAATAGAAAGAATGTTAAAAAATTTACAAATCAGAAGGCCAGAAAATTAGTAAAATATAAAGAGACTTGTGTTGTGTTGCATTCTGCTGACCTGAATTTGATCCCTGGTAACCCATATGTTCACCTGAGGTAGGACAGTGTGATTTTTGTGTACAGTTGGATGTTGCACAAAAATCAAAATAAATAAAATTATGAGAATAAGTATATAAATTATCTGCCATTGGTAAGGAATGTATATATGTATTGTATATGTACAATAATCAAACTTACAAATAAAATGTATACTGATAATAAACCACAAAAATGTAAGTTAAGCAAAAATGTTAAAAGTATTGACATTATTACTTCCAGTTTAGGAAGCTTGGGAATAGAATATTCAGGCACAAAAGATCTACATAGTGCTCACGTTGTATCAAACACTGACAATAATTACATGTGTGTATATCAGTATATGTATATATAGCTATTGAAAACAGAACACAACTGATTTTCTTGTGAGCTAGTTTGATCAAATATTAAAGATAAATTGTTTGGTTTTTTGCATATGACATTTTATTGAGATGTAGATTCATTATTTACTATTTCTGATTGATGGTCCATACTTGACATTCCTAGACCTTGACTCCATAGTGCTATACATAGGGTAACCCAAATCATAATTAATATAAAATAAATTTCTATCCCTTAAGGCAATTTAGGAACTTAAATCTATTTCTGTGGGGTGGAGATAGTACAGAAGTTAAGGTATTTGCCAAGCTCTGCTGGGTGTGACCCCCAAACAATCAAACTTGTTTTTGATATATTGCAAATCATTTTAATTTGTAAGTTTTTAACTTCTTCCATAAATCTTTTGTTTGGTTGTTTTTTGTTTTTGTTTTGTTTTGGACCTAACCCATAAGACTCAGGGGTTACTGCTGGTTCAATGCTCAGAATTTGCTCTTGGGATCTGGAGACCATATGGGACACCAGGGGATCAAACCATGGTCCATCCTAGGTCAGCTGTGTACAAAGTAAACATCCTACCACTATGCCACTGTTCAGGCCTCTTCCTCCATAAATCTTTATTGAAATGTATATATTTTAGTCTTATTTCCTAATTAAAATGTTACAAATGTATTCATGGTTAAGGAAGAATTTATTAAAGATGCTTGATATAGTAAAATATTTTATATATCAGATAAGGCATTAAAAACATCAGGATAGGGGGCCCGGGAGATAGCATGGAGGTAAGGCGTTTGCCTTTCATGCAAAAGGTCATCGGTTCGAATCCCGGTGCCCCATATGGTCCCCCGTGCCTGCCAGGAGCAATTTCTGAGCATGGAGTCAGGAGTGACCCCTGAGCACTGCCGGGTGTGACCCAAAAACCAAAAAAAAAAAAAATCAGGATAAATCTCCAAGTTTTCATGAGAGGCATAACTGCAACTTCAGTAAGTATAGAATGGCACGTACACCACACCTACAAGCTGACAGGATATATTTTTTTTATCTTACAATGTAATCTAACGTTTGGACCAATTTTGTGTATATATATATTACACAAGAAAGTTAATATAGTGTAATACATAGGATATAATACATATAGGTTTATATAATCATACATTATTCTGTACTCAATTAAATGCATATTATATGTATATATTTCTGTACTAAAATATATAAACTTATAAATATAAGAAAAGTATCTGTTATCAGAAAATCTAATAGTATTACAAAAGTTCTCCAGTTCAAAAAAAAAAAAAGATTTTAATCTAGAGGCCAGAGCAGTGGAGCAAGCAGTAAGGCGTCTCTGAACTAGCCTAGAACAGACCACAGTTGGATCCTCTGGTGCCCCAGGAGCGATTTCTGTGTGCATAGCCAGGAATAACAACTGTGCATCATCCGGTGTGGCCCAAAAATCCAAAAAGAAAAAAAAATATTAGCCCAGGTAAATTTTATAATTTCTCTAAAGTTTTTATAGTATGGAAATATCATAATTTAATAAGTTTTTTATATAAAAGGTAGAGGAGAATATATAACATAAGAACAAATAGAAAAGTATGCTGCAGGTAGAAAAAAGATATTGTAACTTGATGAAGTTACCTTTTTGTATAGCTGCAGTTGTTACAGAAATTTTAACATAGCAATGCTACTTAAACTTTTGCCACTCACTCACAAATACTTTTTATGCAAGGATAATTTTATGTAATCTTGGAATATATGTACAGTAATCAAGTTTACAAATAAAATGTATACAGATAATAAACCGCAAAAATGTAATTTAAGCAAAAATGTTAAAGGCATTGGCATTGTTACTTCCAGTTTGGAAGCTTGGGAATAGAATATTCAGGCACAAAAGCTGTAAGTAGAATTCACGTTGTATCAAACACTGACAATAATTACCGGTGTGTATATCTGTACATGTATATATAGCTACTGAAAAAAGAACACAAATGATTTAATATGAAAACTATATGGGCTGGAAATAATATTAGTTTGCATTGAATTTAACAGATATTTTCTTCTGGTTAGTTGGTGAAATTTTGTCAGGTTAAAATATCAATCTAAACCTCAATTTTATCTTCTAAAATTTTTAAAATAGCACTGAGATTACTATGAGGAATTGGTATATAAATCATTATTTAAACCGGGGGTCTCAAACTCAATTTACCTGGGTTTCGCAGGAGGCAAAGTCGGGGTGATCCTTGAGTGCAAAGTCAGTAGTAAGCCTTAAACATTGGGGGGTGTGACCCAAACAACTGAAGCAAAACAAAACAAAAAACGATTCCTCTAGGGCAGGGGCACAAAATGTTGTACGGAGGGCCACAAACGGCTTGTGGGCCACGAGTTTGAGATTATTTTAGGCACTCAATATAATTTACCTAGCATTTTTAAGAAGATTCAGCTATCACAAATAAAATTGTATTCTGGAAGTTACTGTAATACATGGAGTGTCTGCATCCAATGATGCTCAGTAGATTTCTTGGATTGCCACAGGAGTATTTCTGAGTGTCTGTTGGGATGGAGTGGCTTGGAAGCAATATATGGTGTCAGGGATTTAAGCAAGGGCTATGCACATACAGGCAAGTACCTTACCCTTTGCAGGTTCTCCATTCGACAATATTGATTTAGCATAAATAAATAGATGCACTTAACCAAATTAGATGTTAAATTAATGTCTTCTTTAATCTTAGCATAGTCTTTGATAGCAGAGTAAATATTTAGGTAACTATTAAAGAAATAAGTATATCCAGATAAATATAAGCATGCAATTTATATTCCTGTGGAAACTGTATTATTGGATCTTAGATTTTTATAACTTTGCTTTTAACCTAGAAAAGTTGGCTTTATGAAGACACATTTTAATTATTATAGCTTCATTAGAGATTTCTACTTCATTTTGAACTGATCTAATTTCAATTAATTATATTATATGATGGAAGATGAAAAACTTATCCATTAGTTTGATACCAAGGTATTATTCTAAAAAGAGATCACTTATTTTTTTAGCTTTTATTTTCTCAAGGTAGTTTATAATTTCTTTGTTCAAAGATTATGGTGAACATAACATTATTGCTTTCATTTTCAGATTAAGAAGAAAATAGTTCTGACAACAAAATATTGTGACTGTGATAATATATCAATTTAAAACTAAAATTTTTCACACACTATAGTTTTTGCAACAGAATCTTATTATTCGCGATTTAGAAGGAAAACTATTAGTGATGTAAAATACTTCATTGTCTCTAAATTTCCACATTTCATATTGTTTTTTAGCAACATTTATGTGTAACTGCCATAACCCTATAATCAAAAAAGATAAAGGAACTTTCAATTTCACAGGAATTGACTTCTCAATTAAAGCCATTTTATATATCTATTCTTTTCACAATAGGAATTGATGATCTACTATTTCATTGGATTTGCGATTCTTGACATGTTGATCTTGCAATTTAGAGAAAGAACTGTGTGAGGATGAGCAAGGTTAAATTCTATATAAAAACAAAAGAAACAACTACAGGGAAATTCACTTTGATATTGGACAAATGTTTTGATGAGGCTTTAGAAAAGAGAAGAATAGACACTAATCAAACTATGATTCGTGAACTATATACAATGTAACCATGAACAGATGTGAAGGGCTGATGTTTGACTAATAATGCATAATAAATTTATTCAGTACAAACTCCAGTTTTACCTTATTATTACTGGTTCTTTCATTGACTTATATAAAAGCAAAATGCATTGATAAAGCACTACGTTTCAATGATTGAACTGGTCATAATTCAGTCACCTAAAATAATATTCTGCCAGCATTTTTGGGGCAGCACACCAGCTGTGCTCTGGGATTACTCCTGACTCTGAATTCAGGAATCACTCCTGATGAGATTCAGGGAACCATATTTGGTACTCGGAGACTGAACCAGGTGGATCATGTACAAGTACCTTACCAGTTATACTAGTTATCCAGTCCAACTGTCAACATTTTGAATTGTCTATGGGAATGAATCAAAATTATACATCGTACAGAAAAATAGAATTTTGTATTTAACAAAAGCTGCACTGCTGAGAAGTAACAATATCTCCAGGAGCTTTGCAATTTGGGGACTTATAATGTGCTAAACTATTTTCATTTCTTATTGCTCTAAGAAATTCTGCTGTAGGTACTGTCATTTCATTTTATTGATAAGAGAAAACTAACAATATATTTGGCATACCAATAAGCCTCACATTAAAATTAAAGTGGAAGATAAAATCTCTCTCCCTCATTCTATTGTCTTTGATCACAAAAATTTGTAGACTCTACCTGTTGAATATATAATATAGCAAATAATGGCATGTAATTCTTTTCTTTTTATTCAGTATGATACCCAGTTCTGCAGTTTTGTACTACCAAAATAAATGTTTGATATCTTTGAAAAATTATAAAGTATAAATTATCATAGTTATTTCTACTATTTCAAAAAGGAGCAAGTTCAGGCATTGCGTTTATTTAAAATAAAAAGGATTCAAAAATGTTTTGTTTAGTTTTTGACTCACACCTGGTGGAACTCAGGGGTTACTCCCGGCTCTGTTCTCAGCAATTGCCCCTGACAGGCACAGGAGACCATATGCCGTGATTAGAACCACCATCCTGGTCACATGTAAACCAAAAATATCTTACCACTGTGCTTTCACTTCAGCCCAGGATTCAAATTTTTGATACAAAATCGTTTGACAATGTTTTGTAGGATTTAAAACAAAATTATATAAAAAAATTTTATGGAGATTTCAGAGAAATATTTATGGTGAAGGAGAAGGTTAGCATAAAATAAAGCTCAACAAATTAAGAACTATTGAGAGATGTGAAGACTAAGGAAAATTAAAAATATGACATAATTAGCTGAATTTTCTGTAAAAATATAGATTCTATTAATCCAAAATACTCTCAATGTTTTGACTTTTATCAATAAAGTAAGTAAAATAAATAATTTAGTGTGCAGGCTTGATAAAATATTTTGTAGACATTTTATAGAATTAAATATACCAAAGTAAATTATGAATACATATGAAGTTCATGATTTGGTAATAGTTAGAAAATATTGGTTTTTATATTTATAATTATTAACTTAATATTGGTTTATAGAAATAATTTATATGGTTTATGTGTAAATTATAACACCGCACACTCATTACAAAAGTCACGATATCCTTGCAGCTTCATAAGGAACATACTTAGCACACCACTTAATAAATTTGATTTTTTTCTCATTTCCTAGGAATTCTCTTTTTTATTTTGTTTCTTTGTCTTCTATATGTTAATGAGATTAAGCATTTGTCTTCTTTCTTTTATCTTGTTTCTCTTTTCATAATACATTCTAGTTCCCTCCAATTTGTAAGATAACAAAACATTGATCAGTTCTTATAGCATTTCAGTATTTTATTGTACGTATATACCATGATTTATTTATTCAACATTTGTCGGCCACTTGGGTTATTTATAGCTCTTGGCAACTACATATAGGACTGCACTCAAGTTGTATATGCCTTTTTAAAGAAGTATTTTATGTTTTCTTTCTTTTAAATCAACTTTATTGATTGATTCATTGATCGTTTGGTTTGTTGGCTTTGGGCCATAGCCAGTAGGGCTTAGGGGTTACTCCTGGCTCTGCACTCAGAAATCACCCCTAGCAGACTGGGGTACCTGATGGGATGCCAGGAATCAAACTGGGTCCTTCTTGGGTCTGAAGCATGCAAGACAAAGGCCTTACTGCTGTGCTATCTCTCCTGTCTTGGCTCCATGTTTTTTGTTTTCAAGATATATACTAGAATGTAACTGTCAATCACACAGTACCATATTGTTACAATTTTTCAAAATCTCCATATAATTTTCTATAATTGAGCTAATTTACACTAGTCATTGAGTAAACTTTCCCATCATCCCTGAATAAGGATGAATAAGGATTGCTTTTGCTTACATTCTGGCCAGCCCAAGTAGTTTCAGATCTTTTCGATATAAGCTATCTTCACTGTTGTAAGAATATTTCAGTGTTAAGTTGCTTTACATTTCTTTGATAACCACTGGTGAACATTTTTATGTGCCATTTGACTTTGGTCTGTCAGTTTGTCTTATTTAGATAAGTGTCTGTTAGGTACTTACTTGTTCCATTCTTCTTTCTCTCTTCTCTCTCTTTCAGGAACTATTTTCAACTAAGTGATTTCAGCCCTAACAATATATTGTGATGATTGTAGATGACAAGGCCACTGATGAGCTGGAGAAGAAGGTTGGATGACTGACTTTCATAAGATATGTGGTTGTAAGGACTAAATTAAGAAGAAAAAATGATGCACTTACAAAAAAGAAATCTTGCAAAAAAAAAGTCAAAGAAACAAGCAAATTAAATTAATAGAACATCAAAAACATAGAGTCCTACATTGGAACACTAGCAGATGATTCTAGCACTGTGCTAGCACTAGCAGAGAGTACTAGCACTGCTTCTTCTTTACAATTCTTTTTTGCTTGCCGGTTTTATATTTCTTTCTATTTTTTGAGGCACCAACATTTATGTTGTCATTTATGATTAAATTTCATATTTATGACATTCCAACACCACACCCTTCACCAAAATGTCAATTTCCATGCGCCAATTACTGTTTTCTCCGATCCCCTTTTTCACCCTTGCGGAACTGGCTTAATACACATTGTAAATTAAAATTATAGTAACACTCTCCAGCCTATAATTTATTTGCTACTTATTTTTATTTATTTATTGGCGGGGATGGGCTACACCCAGTGACGCTCAGTTGTTACTGCTGGCTATGTGCTCAGAAATCGCTCCTGGCTTGAGGGACCATATGAGACGCCGGAGGATCGAACCGTGGTCCAACCTAGGTTAGCTTATGCAAGGCAGACCCCCTACAGCTTGCACCACTGCTATAGGTCCATGTCTCCATTTTTAGAGCATATACATTAAGATTGTAGAATTTTTTAGCTTAATAGTCTACTAAATTTTTAGCATGAGGACACTATCTAAATACTTTTTAAAAAACATATCTTTATAAATGAATCTCTGACTCATGGCTACAATTGGTTTATTGCATTATATTAGTATATTGGTGGGATGGATCATAGGAAAAACAAAAAATAGGAAGTACCAAACTCTAAGGAATTACAAAAGAGGTTAAAGATAACTAATACAATAATTTTGCTTGAGTTAAGAAAAATTATAGCACTATTAGTTCGCTTGGTTTAGACTATGTTTAGGCATACTGAGTAAAAATAATTAATTAGTTATATTTTAATTTAAATTTTTCTTTATGACCTTTACATTGATTTTGCAAGATAACATTTTACTTGGACTCTTATGGTCATTTGAGTTCTTAATCGTTATCTGGTCTTCCAGAATACAATGGAAGAAAGCAATGACTTTGCTTGTTGTCCTTGAAAAAAAATAAGGTAAATGAAACTTTGCTTTCATAGCTAATATAGATTTTCTTATTCATATATTCATTATGAGTGAACTTGACCATTGCAATAGTTTCTATAATCGCTTTCCTACAGTTAGAACAATTTTTGATGCTATCACCCTCATGCTTCACTTCCTTAATTAGACCCCAGCACATCAATGAGTCATTTTAACTTTCTCCTGTGAAGGCTATTCATGCCCAGAGCTAACCTCTCTCTCTTAGTTTTACACTATCATTCTCAGCCAAGGCTGAAACATAGTATAGTGCAGTTGACTTCTAGGAAACTTAAATATGTTTATATTGATAACAAAAAACTCGACTAAAACTGATTTTGTTTTTTGTGTGTCATAAAGGAGCTTCTATTTTAAAAACAAACTGTGTTAAATTCAATGCTATGACGTGATAACTATTTCATACATAATAAAAATAGAAGTAGGATTTTTATTAAAAATATTACTTTATTATATACAAATGTGTTTATGTAGTATATGCAGATAATGTATACCTCAAACCCAAATTATAAGCCATTATTACTTTATTGCAAAATTTAAAGGTATGTGTATACACATTTATTTTTATATTGTTATTCCCTATGAAATGTTGTAAAGTGCAATATTTCATAACTTATGAAGAAAAGTTAGCCAATATGGATTGTAAAGTTTAGATTTATTAAAAAGCTTTGCTATTTGAAGGAAGCTACCATAGAATTTAATGGTGGAAGCTCAGGAACCATGAAGAAGAAGGAACATATAGTTTGTGATTTTTTTATAGGTTACCTTTTGCTAGAAGTAATAAAATTCTCTTTGAAATAAATTGGTAATCCAAAAGGTTAACATCAGCAGAGTTCTACAAAAGATTTGGTAGTTACATTTATATCTACCCCAAAAGGTGTCTAGCATTTTATATTTATTTATGTGTCCCATGCAGAAAGAGTGTTTACTAAAGCCTATTCTGAAGTGACTACATAAAAATTTGAAACTCTTAAAATAAGTGGTAAAAAAGAAAACTTTAAATTGAAAAATTATATCAAAGAGCTAATTTTGAATCTAACAGTTAAAGTATAAGGGGCATTTGAGAAAACAGATAGCTATTAGTTGTAATATTATTACTGACAGCAAATTCAGAACAAAACATTGCATGTAAATTATTCTACCCAATGGTTTACTATTTGAAATGTAAAAAATTTTGAAATTAAAAGTTAATTAACTTTATGGACACAAAATAATATACAGACTATTTGATGAATTTGACTATGATAACTAGATAATTTTATTTTTTATAATATGACTAAAACAGGAAATAGAGGATTAGAAAAATAAAATTGTTAATATAACATATGTAACTATCTCACATAGTAATTAACATTTAAATAACATGACATTCTTTTGTTGTTCAGCGGACACAATACAAACCAGAGACAGATGTTCTAAAATGACAGCTGCTGAGAATTCTATTTACAGATTTTATTCCTTCTAAAAAGAGCTGTGTCCCCAATTTGAGATGTTCTTCTAAGGTTAACAGGTCCGAGCTCACATTCCAGAGCATTCATCCTTTATCCAATAGGTCAAGTTCATTGGAAAGTCAGGGGAATAAGGATTATTATAAAGCTAGAACTACGAAAGGTCTCAGAACAGAAATAGAGTAAACATATTGAGTTAAAAGATTAGAATTGATCCTAGCTTATAACAAAAGTCACCCAAATATCCTCCTGGTGTCAGTAAAACCTCCTGATGCCCAATCTATCTTAACTGACAACAGATTTGTTCTGTCTTAAAGACAAGTTTGATCATGTTGCAGCCATGGGTACAATTTTCATAGTTCTTTATGACTGAAGTTCAAATGCTATCTCTCATCTCTAGCCAGTTCTTTCCTTGTCATACTTCTTTCAGTCTCCAGATTTTATAGTTTTCACGTTACCGAATGGTTTTTAGTTTGTCTTATAATGCCTTGCAATTATTGTCTTAGAATCTTTCTCATAAAATCATTTTCAAGCATATCTGATAAATGCTTAATTGTTTCTTCATACATAAACTTTCATTAATATTTTTGACAAATATTTAAGAATATCAATTTATTCTTAAAAAATTTCAATGAAAGAGCATTATATCTTATCATTATGTATCAGGTGTTCATAAGTACAAATCACCATCTGTATAATACATGAAAACTCCGTGCCTGCCAGGAGCGATTTCTGAGCATGAAGCCAGAGGTATCCCCTGAGCACTGCCGGGTGTGACCCAAAAACCAAAAAAAAAATAAATAAATAAATAAATAAAATAAAAATAATACATAAAAACTATCACTAAAATACTTTACTATACAATTGACGTCTATTGTTTTTACTGTATTTCCTCTCTTTTATGTGATAGCGATAATTTGAATCTTGTTTCTTAAAAGCTCAAAAATATAAAATAGGACTCTAAAGGGGTAAAACAAAATTAAGGTCCTTACCTTAATGTGGCCATAATTCTTTAGAAATCCAAGTTTCCCCAAGTTCTACCAATTGTAATTCCTGAAGCCAAAGTCAAATGTATGACCTAAGCACAGCTACTTGTGCCTCCCCCCAAATAAGGGGCAAAAACAATAAATATGAATTTCATGCAGTACATGTATGCCATATTTAGTTTAATATATCTGAAATAAGCACTCTCTAGTGGTCAGCAACCTTTTTTTCAACTGAGCCAAATCTCGCCAAAACCACGATTGTAATTTATTTTGAGAACCACACAGGGCTGGGAGCAGAGTCCTGATTCCTGGAGCGGCCGCAGGGCACTAGAGTAGAGTCAAATTAAAAGTGGGAAGAGCGGGGCCCGGGAGATAGCATGGAGGTAAGGCGTTTGCCTTTCATACAAAAGGTCATCGGTTCGAATCCCGGTGCCCCATATGGTCC
>PVKC010016299.1:0-20790 GCA_004027635.1 Crocidura indochinensis
CTCAAATAGCATGTCATACTACAGTTTAGCTAATTCAGATTTTCTAAATTGAATTTCTAAAGAAAAGTCACTTCTCTGCACTAACTGGAACCTATCCAAGAGGAGAACCTCAGAAACCTGTTATTCCTAAAGGTCACTCAAAAGCTCAGCTTTAGTGCTGAACACTAACGTCTACACCTATGTTCCTTCTGTGAAGAAAAACTTTTTAAATGGTTGTATAAGTTGCCTTTGCCCTTTCTGATGAAGTGGGATGGTGGTGAGGAACCACAAGCTATACTGTTAAAAAATAATGATATATCTAGTTCACTTATAGAGATTAGAAATACCGAGGTCCTTTCCAGCCTTTGCCCTATAGATTTAGCAACATTGAAAATTTAGCCGTCCAAGAAAATCATATACTTTTCTAGCATTTTCATGATGCAAAATTGCTTTCACTTGACTGGCAATATAAATGATGAGATATCTGAAAAAAGAAGAGTTCAACCATATTCGCAGATTTGGAATCCATATAAATGAGGTTACAGTGATGAGCAGTTTGCTTAGCATTTTTATTTCTTCATTTTCTCCTACAAAGAAAGAAGTGTGTTATGAAATTAAGTATTATGCTCAATATATAAAGTAACAAATATGTTGGGATATTAGGGTGTATGAAATGTTGAGCAGAAGGGTTATCTAACACTATATGTGCGTATATAATATCAAAAGCAAAAGCAAAATGAAATGAACCTAGTTAAAACCAACATCTACACATTTTATAATAGTGGTGCTATCTATTTTTAATTCTGAAATCACATATTTTATGGGGGAAAATGTAACTTTCAACTAGAGGTGTAAATTTCTTGATTTTTTGAATAAAGAAGCATCTAAAGTAATCTGAGATGTATCAAAGCAGCATCTCTATGATTCCTTCTTGCAGTTTATTAATTATTTAATAAGATCTCCTTAGTCCTTAAAACAAGCCCCACTCAAAACATAGTGATCACACTAACAAGATAAATGAGAGTTCTGACAAAAGACCCATAAGATGCCACTAGCTTTGGACCTAAAACATTTACTTAAAAAGCCATAAAGTTGGAAGGATGCTGAAGTTCATTCTTAGTAGTATTCTTGTTTATAAAGGAAAAATGCCTCTTCCTCTTTTTCTCTCTGCTATAAAACCCACTCTTAAAGGCACTTGCTTTGTTAACTTTCATAGCATGTATTCTCACTACAGCCTTCAACACCTGAAAAATTAGTGAAAGAATTTGACTGATTATAGAGGCTGTTTTCCTTGTTCCATGGCTTGTTCTAAAAGGGATACTCAGCAGAACTTGCATTTTTTTTCTTTCATTTTGTGCTGTCTGCATGAGTAATTACCTCCCTGATTTCTGAGATGCAATTGAGTAGCTTCTACATTAGAAAAATCCAAAGATTGATAGAGCCATTGCTCCTAAAGGATTAGTTTGCTGCTATAATTCCACTGAGTAGGTCATTCAAATAGCAAAATGCTATAAAGTTTAATTTCTCCTAGTTTTTAAAAGCCAGATATTGTTACCAATTTCAGGGAAATGGGAAAGGTTCCATGGATGTTTCAAGAAGGTGATCTTTAGAATTCCTGAAGGGTTGTTTTCTGCCCTGAGGAATAAGTTATCTTCTCATAGGGTGATTTGGTAATAATCAAAATGCTATGTTTACTTTGTGGAAAAATAAAACGTATGACAATTTACTCGTTTTTTATTACAATTTTGAAATAACTATACTGATGACTTCATAGAAAGTTCAAATCAACCAAGTAAACCATTAGTGATATTTGACTTATGAAGAAAATGCATAATGCTTGATTGATACAGAATTATTTCTTTTAAAACTAGAGGTATCATTTCTTAGTTGCTCTGGGCTACCATAACAACAGCAACAGCAACAGAGTTTGAAATGATGGAAGTGCTTTGTTTTTTTTGTTTCAGTTGGGGGCTACGCCTGGCTCAGTACTCAGGGGTTACTCCTGACTGCACTCAGAAATTACTCCTGGCATCTCTGGGGACCATTTAGGGAATGAGCCTGAATAGGTCATGGCAAGGCAAATAATGCCCTACCTGCTGTGCTATTGCATTGGCACCCAAAAGGTGTGTGTGTGTGTGTGTGTGTGTGTGTGTGTGTGTGTGTGTGTGTGTGTGTGTATTACAAATCATCTGGAGGTTGTTAATCTAGGATCAACCAACATGATAGCCTGGTTGGGAGCTAGTGAGCTCATCCATCCTTGCTGACTTACAAAGAATAAGCTTCTTTAACTGCCCCTAGACATGGCAGAGAACTAGAGATGTGGAAAAGGAAGAGAGATCATTTTGGTGGTTGTTTTGTTTTATTTTATTGCACTCTAGAATGGTTTTCAAGTGGTTCTCATTGGTTCAGGATACAATCCTAGCAAGGGAACTGCTTGTACTATCTCCAGCTTCTACGGTTTAGACCTTTTGTAAAAACAAAAGTTTATTTTGTTGTTGTTTTGTTTTTTAGGTCAGAACTTTCAATTATTGCTAATCTAACTTTAGGTACCTCCTTGAAGTGTTATCTTCAATTCTGACAGGTGAGAGGATTAGGATGTCTGTAGATGTGGGTAAGAGTATACATTCAAACTATAGCACAACCTGAAAAAAAGAAAATTTCATGAATTTTTACACATTATAGGTGCTCAAAAATTGGTTTTGAAATCTAGTTCTGTCTCCCTACCCTTCCTCAGGTTTGATTATTTGTTTGTTTGTTTGCTTGTTTTCATCTTATCAGTATAGTGTTTTGGTACATCAGGTAGGTATCTGGCATAAATCCAAAAGAAATTGCAAAAACCATTGCAAATAAAGTTATTTGTAGCCAGTCAAAGAAAACGGAATCAAGTTTTGTTTATTCCCTGGTACTTTTCAAGCTAGTTTATTTATTATATTTACAAGCTTATTTAATTTGTTGCAGATGTTCAGGAGATGGTTTTGTAAGCATTCACTGTTAGAATGTTGTTGCTTTTTTCTCAAAAAATTCATTTTCTAAATGTCTGAATAATGACAAAAGACCTCCTAACAGAATATTAAGCCAGGAGATTCATCTAAACATCACAACTGTAATCATAAGTGGTATAAGCTGTAGATGCTGTCTGATTAATTTTGGCTCAGTGTAATGTAGCTGGAATTATTGCTTTTGACTCAATTTTTTCCCTCTCCTTATATAAAAATAAACACCAAGCCAGGAAGAAATGGTGTTTTTTTGGACAAAATTCTTAATGAAATCAAAGAGTTTGATTTTCATGTAATTGTACAAAGACACAGTGTATTCCTCTTGCAATATTGAAAATAGGCAAACTTTCCAGACAGAGTTGATTTTTTATTTAAATATTTATTTTCACTCTATTTGTGTAATCTGAAGTATTTGTTTTTATAAAAAAAACTTTTCTGTTATGCTATTTATTCTTGGCTTTTTAAATTAGTTCTGCTCCATAGTCAGTTTAACTGAGAAGCAAAGTCTTTGTAAGTTATATGCACATTTAATTAATTGGAATGCAACCTCCCAAGACAAACCACAGATGCTCTACATATTTAGCACAGTGTCTTCTAACCAGCTGTACTAATCTGGGCTGTCACACTGCCCTGTAGCTAAACATCTGGACAGAGCTAGAAACCAGAATAATAAATAGTTTTAGAATTCTATAAGACAGATGCCTACAGGTGACATCATCAAATATAAAGTATACAAAAATAATATATATATATATTTCAGTGTCATTATTATACAATATTTGACTTGAAAAGCAGGTCCTTTGAATTTCAAAATATCTCTCTCCATAAATTTGACTTCAAGCAACCTCAGTTTCCATTTTGAAAGTAGCCATCAGATTGCATAGTGCAAAATCTCAGAATTTAAAACAGAGGAGATAGTATATTTATAAAAATTGCACTAAGTTTTGAAAAGAAAAGCATTCTGAATCTATGATCATTTTTACTTATGTGATGATTAAAGTGAACTTCACAGTGTTCCGTGAAAAAATAAAATAAATATTCCAATTGCTTAAGTTGTGTTTGATTCACCATACTTGAATTTATATGGAAAAATTATCATTTGGTAAGGAGAAAGGAAAAATATCATTAACATTGTACTTTGTTGAGCATCATTTTCAACCCAATTAAAGAGAAGTAAGTTTATATTAATGTATTTGGAAGGCTATCAAAGAAGAAAAGAGGATTTTCTTACTCTAACCTTCAACACCTTCATGAAAGACAGACTTTAATTTAGGAAGTATAATAATTTCTTAAAGAATTTTTGTCAGAGTATTAAGCTTATAACTACAGAAAAACCAAAAATTAAAGTCATATTAAAGTCATTAATATAGGAAAATATTATACATTGTAAACTGCACACAGATTAAAATATAGAAAAGGTATTTAGTTACAGACCTATTTACACGTGTGTGTACATGTTATTGTAGTTTAAAGAGTGCCACAGAGATAATACAGAGGTAAATCCCAGCTCAGTCTTCTGCACCACCTGACTCCTCCCAATTTGCCAGGTGCAGTAAGGTCTGAAAACATTGCTAGGATGGCTGAGATAATTCCTGGCACCATGAGACCTGAGCAGCATCACCTTCACAGGCCTCATGTTGAACCACTGGCCTAGTTGTCTGAGAATTAAGATCCACCAAAAAAAAAAAAGAAAAGGTGGTTTGTAAGAGCTAATGTCCAAGTTTTATTTAAAATCAATATAAAATGTCTCTGTCGATCTCGGTCTCTCCCCCACTGTGTGTGTGCATGTATGTTTATTTTGGGGCCACACTATATTGCTCAGTGCTTACTTTGGGCATCATACTGAATGCTGAAGATCGATCCCAGGTAAGCTGCATGCAAAACAAATGCCCTACCCACTGTACTATATTTGTGGCCACAAAGTTGTCCTTTATCCATAACATGGAAACCCTATTTATAAAAATATAATATTTGACATGGTGAATTCTTATTAAAATGATCTATTGTAACTATAAGATGTATCATACTTCCAAAATTAAAATCTTGTTAAAACAACAATATGCAAGAAAATCGTATTGTCAATTTAATTTAATAACATACTTGTCTCAAGATAATTCTCATCAAATAATAAATATTTATGGACAAGAAGAAGGAGAAGCAGCCTCAACAACAGATTTATAAAATTTTAAATGATAATGATTCTTTAGGAAAAAATGTAATTATATGGTCTGAAATGTATCATAGATGCTATAACTCTTGCTCTGCACACAACCAACATCAGTTTGATTCTTGACACTAGATATGGTCTCCAAAGCACTGCCAGGAGTGAACCCAGAGCACAGAATAAGAAGTAAGCCATGAATTCTCACTGATTCCCAAGTCCAAATGAACAAATTGCAACAAATGGCATGAGGAAAATACATTATAAGAGTAACAATGCTTTCTATATGTGTATTTTGTATATACTTATATATTTATGTAATCTATACACCAAAACACTATATTTTATGTATTAAATATAAATGTAGTTATAGATAGTGACATTAGTGGGATGGCATTAAATAAATTAGGGGTAAGACCAAAATACAATGATGACAGTAATAAATCATTATCAAGCAGAAGACTTGAGGATGGATATTCTCCACCTAGGACATCTCTAACACATCTTGTTCATTGAGCAGAACTTCAATAAGTTTTCATCTTTATTTTTTTTAACATAACTGTTCTCTCTCATGAAAGGTCTTTTTCCATGTTGATTAATTTTCCTCAAATCTTCAAAATCAGTTCAATTTCAATTTGGTAAAATGAATTTTTCAGGTTCAGAGAGAGAGAGAGAGAGAGAGAGAGAGAGAGAGAGAGAGTGTACAGGATGTAAAGTGATTGCCTTTCATAAGCCCCATTCTGATTTCATGCTCAGAACCACACCAAGACTAAATTGTGAACATAGCTACATTTGCCCCCAAAGTAAAAAATAGACAAAATATGAACATCCTTATGTACCCTACATAAAACTGTATGCCTCTACACCATTATTCCCTATAAATTCCTGATTTTTTACTTAATCAAATGCCTTTCTAACATGCTAGAAAAACTTAATGATGTGTGTTATTGTTGTCTACTCAAAATTAAAATCACTATTTTTCCCAAAGCTATAATTTCTTATAATATGACTACCTTGTAGAAAGTGTTTACTCATTCATTCATTCATAACCACAAGAATTATCTTTCTATTTGTGCTCAGACATTCTCTTCCTTCCTCCAAACATCAGGGAACCTTTATGAAACATGGATAAAATTGATATAATTTGATGGAAGTAAACAATTCTAATTTATGACATATTGTATCTGTATAAAGTTCATATATTTTAGAATGTACTAATGTAACATTATCAAGTAACCTTTACTGGTTACATGATTATGTTTCATATTTACCATCTACAAACCACATATACAATAGAGGAAAATAATACCATTTATATTATATGTTCCTAAAATTTAAGATACAGACATTATATAATCCAACTTTATAAAGTGTAAATTTATCACATTTTTATGAAAGTTGCACTACACAATTCCATAACACAATTTCACTAGATTTTTATGTAACAGAATGAATGTAGATATCATTAGTTTTCATTTTTCAGATGAGAAAATCGTTTAAATAAAGTTAATTTCCTAAGTGAAAGAACCCAGGATGTCTTCTGGGTTATAATTCAATGTCATTTTTTTCTTCTGAGTTATTCAGCAACTTTTACATCAAAGTTCAAGTCACAATAGTTCTGATCTACAGAGAACATAATATCATGCCCCAGTTTATGAGAAAAAAACTAGCTCTTTCATTCAAATTTACTTCCAGATTTCCTTTTACTCCTTTTAGTTTTTTCAATCTGAAATTTCATCAATCCTTCTAGATATAATAGTAATAACAAAAAATTACTGAAAGTATATTTATGATTATTATTATACTAATTATTCTATATGCAGTATTTTAATTAACTGCAAAGGTTTGAATTCCAAACTAAATTAAACAGAAAAAAAAAGAAAAAGAAAGATGGGGAAATGTGGAGAGAAGAAAATAACAGATAAAGTACTAAAGAACTAAATAAAATAAAATAAAATAAAATAAAGAAGGGTGAGAGAATGAAAGAAAAGAAAAAAGTAACCTTTCTTCAGCTATTTTAATTATGATATGAACGACGAAATTTTAGTCATATTTTCTTATTTCTAAAAACACCAAAATATAATCATATTTGTTATCTACTAAAAGGATTGAAATAATTATCTCCATATATGCTCATAAAAGGACTTTTTGATAAGCATAACAGAAAAAATTTATACACATCATTTCATGTCCCTAATTCCATAGGCCTCTTAAAGACCCAAGGGAATGTTCTCTTTATTAAATAGTAAGCCTTGAGTTATTAGAAAAAAATCACTAGGCCATTCTACGTTGCTTATTCTGGCATAGGTTCATTTGTGATTCATTCATTTATATGCTGCTAAATGCCCTATACTGGCTTAAAAATATTAGAACAAATATCCTGATATCCTGAATCTTGCTCACATAATTCAGTTTTCAAGTCCAACTGCCATTTGATAGTTGGTTCATTAGAGATTAAAGAAAAGACCAAAAAAAGCATGCTTATATTCAAAGTAGTTTAATATATTTCCTATATACTAAAATCTTGTTATTTTTTATTGGTAGCCTATAATTTTTAAACAAGACTGACACACATCACAAAGAACAAGAACAATTAGTGCTGGCAGGGATGTGGAAAGGAACTCTTATTCACTGCTGATGAGAATGCCCTCTAGTCCAGCCTTTATGGAAAACAATATGGATATTTCTCAAAAAACTGGAAATTGAACTCTTATTTGATCCAGCTATTCCACTCCTAGGATATACCCTAGAAACACAAAATATAATACAAAAATCCCTTCCTCACACCTATATTCATTGCTGTGCTATTTACAATAGCCAGATCTGGAAACAAGATGCCCTTAAACAGATGAATGGCTACAGAAACTGTGGTACATATACACAATGGAATATTATGTAGCCTACATCAGGAAAGATGAAGTCATGAATTTTCCTATACATAGATGTACATGGAATCTATTATACTGAGTGAAATAAGTCAGAGGGTGAGAGATAGACATAGAATAGTCTCACTCATCTATGGGTTTTAAGAAAAATTAAAGACATTACTGTAATAAGGCCCAGAGATAATAGAGTTAAGGGCTGGAAGGGCCGGAAGGATCAGTTGGCAATTTGAAGCTCACCACAAAGAGTGGTGAATGCTGTTAAGAAAATAACTGCACTAACAACTAGCATGACAATGTTAAAGAATGAGAGAAGTAAAATTCCTGTCACTATACAGGCAGGGGTAGGGGAGGATGGGGGCATTGGTGGTAGGAATGTTCACTGGTGAAGGAGTGGGGTATTCTGTTTATGACTGCAACCCAACTATGGACATGCTTGTAATCATGGTGCTTAAATAAAGATTTGTATAAGAAATAAAAAATAAAACAAACGATCACTATATCATTATTTCAAAAATTATTAAAAAAACTTTATTACACTAAGAAAAATCAAAATTATCATTTCTCAGTTATATGTCAACAATGTGAAACTGGTGACCCAAGACACATGCCGCAAAAGGTAGCACAATCATTTTTAACCAACTACTTGAAAGGAACACTACTTCTCAGAAATTTTTACTTTTGAAACGTATCTTGATGAATAAAAGGAATTTGGTAAACTTGGTAAACAATACAAAAGGGAGAAGAAAACCAAATAAACTAAAAAAAATAGAAAATGGACAAACTTTAAAATTAGTAAGTCTCTTTATTTTATAATTTTGGGTCAAACCCAGCAGTATCTGGAGCTTACTACTCCTGATGTGGGCTCAGGAATTTATATGGTCACCAAGTATCAAAACAGCACCAACTGCTTGTTAGGCAAAAGCATTACTCACAAAACTATCATTCTGCCCTGTTTTAAGTTTTTTTGTTTGTTTGTTTGTTTTTGTCTGGTTTTGGATCACACCTGGCAGCTCTCAGGGGTTACTCCTGCCTCTAAGCTCAGAAATCGCTCCTGGCAGGCTCAGGAGACGATATGGGATGCTGGAATTCGAACCACTGTCCTTCTGCATGCAAGGCAAATGCCCTACCTCCATTCTATCTCTCTGGCCCTACATTCTATGGATTTTTTAATGTATGCATTTATGTCCAAAGATCAATTAAGTCTAAATGCACCTATTTCACAACTTACTGTTTTTAAGTTAGAATAATATTGATATATAAAATAAAGTATTTTATAAGGAAGCGACTTATGTTGTGATACACATAAATAATAAAAATATTTACCTAATTTTCTAATTGCTTTCAATGTTACATGCAGAAGTAAAAGAAAATTTTAAAAACACTATATATAAAAAATCAACTCAAAATCATTTTAAAATTTTAGAAAAAATAATTATGCTAAAATTATAAAATTACATTGGAGTAATAAAGCAAGAAGTAAACTCTGGGTAGGTGACTAATGATTACATGTTTTTCAAATCCAAATGAGAACATGAATTTCACATATCAAACACAAAATGCTAAGTTTCACTCATACTAATTATTTCTGGTTTTTATATCTTGCCTCCTATACCTCCACAATTGTCCTCTAGTCAATTGTTCTCTAGAGAACCTGAGTTATTTTTATTTGAATTCTGAAATAGTACATCACATTAACAAGCTATGAAGAGTAATATTGTGCTGAAATATGAAGAAACATTTCAGATTTCCGACAATTGGGAATCTTAATCTCAAATCACAACTCCCACAAATCTTTAAAAATAATGAAGAAACAAAGAAATTCACATGATCTGATAGCCAGGGTTACTAGTTCTGCTAACTCATCATGCTCAAAGAAAGCCTCAACCCTCAGCAATAAAGAAATTAAAGCAATGCTCTATGTAATGGCCATTATGGAGATAAGATAATCATTGAATGAAGAATCCAACCAATTGAAAGATAAAATAATTCAGAAAATCAAAGATTTCATACAAAAATAAATGAAGGAGTTAAAAATTACAATTCCATCCGCAGCAACAAAATTCAATATACAGAGGACCTAATCAGTAATATTAAAAACCAAATACAGACCATTACCAAGATTAAAATGCCAAAAGAAAAGAAAGGTAAAAAGAATAGAAGAGAATGCAAGATTTGTGATAGATGATAGCAAAAGGAATAATTATAAAACCATAGGAAATCTAGAAGAAAAGGAAAGAGAGATAGAACAGCTAGTAAAGATAACCAACAAGAACTTTTCTAATCTCTGAAGAGGGTTCCTGTGCAGATCCATAAGTTCCAAAATGTCTAAAACAAAATTGACTCAAACAGAACAACACAAGACACATGATAATTAAATGGAAAAATCAAAAAGACAAAATATTTAAATCAACAAGAGTAATAAAAAAAACTCTCAAATATAAGGAAACAACTTGAGTAGCAACAGACTTACCATATAACTTACAAGCAAGGAAAGAATGGCATATCCAATGTATTGAATGAAAAAATATTGCACCCTAGAGTCCATTATCTTGCATAGTTATCATTTAGACTTGAGGGATGGATAAGAACCTTTTTCAAGTAGACAAGAACTGGCAGCATAGGCAACAATTAAATCAATCCTTCAGAAATTATTAAAAGGCCATCTATAAAATAAACTATTAAAAATAAGCTTGCAAAAAATAAGAAATACATATATCTACACAAATATATCCACATACATATACATAAATATACATGAAGGCCTATGTATCACTAATATCTCTCAATGACAATAGATTAAACTCCTTATAACCAAGCACAAGTAGTTTGATTGATAAGAAAAAAATCATTCATGTGCTGCTTATAAGAAACAAAACTAAACCAAGGATAAATATAGATTCAGTGCAAAAGGATGAAAAACAGTCATCCAAGCTAATGAAAGAAAAAAGGAGAAACTGCTATTTTTATAATGGACAGTATTCAGTATGCAGAAAATAATTAGGTACAGTAATGGACACTACCTGTTGGTAAAAGGAACAGTAAATCAGAAATACTATCAGTATTTATGTACTAAATGAAGTCCCAGTGAAGTTCATAAAGCTTTTGCTAACAAAATAAAGAAACACATTGATGGAAATACAATAGTAGTGGGGGACTTTAACACTACACTTTCTCCACTAGGCAGAACAACCAGATGAAATATTAGTAGAGATGAGAGCCTTAAATAAGGAGCTAAAAGATCTGGGACTGTTAGACATATACAGGGCTCTTCACTTCCAAAACAGGAATACATTTTCTTCTGCAGGGCACAAGGAACATTTTCCAAGCTAGATCACATATTAGGGAAACATATATAAATTTACAAATATAGAAATTGTACTAAGTATTTTCTCATGAAAATATAAATTAACCCCAGAAAGAAAATGGATTAATCTTCTAGCATGTGGAAAAAGAATAAGGTATTGCTAAACAGCAACTGGATCAAAGAGGAAATCAAGGAAGAAATAAAAATATTCCTTGAAACTAAGCCCCTCTCTTTCTTTCCTTCCTTTAGATCCAGTAACCATGTTTACATTCAGTCAGCTCCATAGCTTCCATATATTTCTTGAAACAGAAGTAAACCAAGTCATGAAAAACTATGGGTACACTAGCCATGAAGCTGAAAGCTGGAAATCTTGGGAGGAGAGTGGGCCAAGTCGCTGCCCTGCCAAACTGATGATTACTGTACCCATAATGGTAGCTTTGCCTTTGGCCCTGCTTCACTACTCCCCTACAAGTCTGCAGAGATGCCAATCTAACCAAAACTCTAGGTATGCCAATATTTGGACTAAAATCATCAGAACTTTTTTGAGAGTGAGTTAAGGCACCCTTCTCATTCTCGTACTTTTGGAAACCTGGCATCCAAAGCACCACCCACAAAAGCCTTAGTATAAACCATAATGCTTGGAATTCCTGGTCTTTGTGGCCATAGTACTCCAAAATTTTTAATGCACTCATCCCCATAGAAGCACACTCATTTAGAACCAAATGTGTATTTTGAAGCCACCTAGGGCTCAGAAATAAAAGAAATAACAGAATGACCAACTAACAACAAGAGCTAATAAGTCTTCTGACAATGACTAAGGATCTCATAGTGAGATACAATAATTTTCTGGATTTTTCTGATTGCTGTACTCTTTTTTTTCTTTCTTTTCTTCCTTTTATTTTTTCTTTTATTAAATGATTTTTGCTCCTAAATGATTTTGCTCTCATTTACCTGGAAACAAATGTATTATGATCAACTACATGATTCATGGTCTTTAAATAAAGTAATTTATATATAAAATATTTATAAGACATGGTTCTTTAAATATTTTATAAAAATTGAGTTAAATAAAGTTAATCTTTATTGATGAGAAATCTAAGGATAAACCAAACATCTTTTACTTAAAATAAAACATCATGGGTATCAATACATGGGTTATAATCTATGTAAGATCTATAATTCATTATAATGTGCCATAAGAAACATTTTTCTGGTAAGAGTTACCTCCAGAAGTCAGCAAGGTACACTTTTTAGAAGATTTCAAGTTATTATGAAAATAGGATTTATTTGTAATGATACACAGGCTCAGAAATTTGCCTAACTATCAATGCCTATTGGTTAAATAGTATATTCCACCTTTTTTTTCCTTTTTGACCACACCCCGTGACACTCAGGGGTTACTCTTGGCTATGCATTCAGAAATTGCTCCTGGCTTGGGGAACCATATGAGATGCCAGGGGATCGAACTGTGTTTCGTTCTAGGTTAGTGCCTGCAAGGCAGATGCCTTACTGCTTGTACTACTGCTCTGGCCCAAGTATATTCCACTTTTAATATGAACACAAATGCATATTCAATCTATTGGTAAAAAATCAAAAATATAATTGAATGCTAGAATAAATGGCAAGAGAGTATAATAGGCTCAGTGTCGGGGGCCGGGCGGTGGCCCTGGAGGTAAGGTGCCTGCCTTGCCTGCGCTAACCTAGGATGGACCGCGGTTTGATCCCCTGGTTCCCCATATGGTCCCCGTGCCTGCCAGTACGACTTCTGAGCGAATAGCCAGGAGTAACCCCTGAGCGTCACCGGGTGTGGCCCAAAAACCAAAAAAAAAAAAAAAATAGGTTCAGCGTCTTTAGTCTAAGTCTAAACTGCTGGTATTTATAAATACAACATTATCTATAAATAAAGTTCTTTTGATTTATAACGATGTAAAACTGTTGAGATGCACTCATCCTGCATTTGGCATGAGGCCTAAATACAATTACTTTTTTATAGAAAATAAAAATGTTCAATAGAAATACCCAAAGCAAAAATCATACAACAGTAGAAACAGAGATTGGAATTATGCAAGTAAAACCAAGGAATGCAATAAATTGACAGTGCATCAGAAGCTAAGAGAGAGGCTTGGGGTATATTTTTCCTTATTATCTTTATTAAGCACCATTGCTGCCTAACATATAAAATTAAATAAACAAACTTCTGGCCCCTAAAATTGTGTGGAAAATTAACTAATTGTTATAGGCCATGACTGCTTTGTTATGCTTGTTCCAGGGAACAAATACAAATGTTGAGTATAAAACTGCAAAAAAGTACAAACAGTGATATAAAATAAAACATTATGCAAATGCAAAGAATCCACACTTTTTATAAATATAATAAACTCTAAATGTAACCAAGTAGTGTCAACTCTAACCATTTATTTTAAGAAAAAGTACTTTTCAAGGTATTATAGAATGTTATGTTCTTCAGTTTTTACTTCAAAAACAATAAAAAATACAATAAATTACCTAGCACATGGTCACTTATAAATATGACATCTAGTTTCAAATTATATTTCACTATTGACCACAGTGAATTTTTGATGCTTGATCATTTTCTTTATATTTAAAATGATAATAATAAAAAGTTCATAAAGTTATTAAAAGGATTAGACTCACACATACATAAAGAGCTTGAAACTTTATAAAATCACATGTGTTTGCTTTTATTCAAGAGTTTTACTAAGAAAGTTTTAATATTCTCTTATTTTTTTCTCAATAATATTAAAAGTCTAATGAAGTTATTGAGACATACCATACAATAAAGAGAATAGAAATAAGAGTAAGAACATAAAAAAGTTAATAAGAGTGCAAAATCTAATTAGTATTTTTATTTTGGAATATTCAGAGGGATGTGTTGCTTTGAACATTAGCTCACCCAGCACTCTAAGAAGGACTTCCAGAAAGAAATTGGTACAATTCTACAAATTCTGTCACTTCTCAGTTTAGTTACTCCCTTAACCTTTTCGTACTTTATCCCTCTATTGGTGATATTAAATTTTATCTAGTATTTAACTTATCCAGCTTCATTATTTTACTTTGTTGAATTCTCATTTTCTCATTTCATTATCTCTAAAACACCATTATTTTTTCCACATTGCGAAGTGATTCATTCTGTTCATTTCACTCAACATTTCACTCATAAATGCAACACGATAATGATATTTACCATGAAATAATTTAGGGCCAGGGGAATAAGATAACAAAAAATATAAAAGAAAATAATGTAAGAGTAAAATCATATTCTATCCATGAGCCAAGGTTGTGATTTACAGATGACTGGTAGACAGAACCATGGTCAGACTGTATGTATACTGGGACCAACAAAAAAGCCCTAGTCTAGGGCGTGAGCTACGACCTACATAACAACTATGATCCCCTAGTTCCAGAGGTATGTCTGAGACTATTGCAACAGAAGGGGATTCCTGGAAACATAACGAAAGACGCTATTCCAGGCCCCTCCCTAAGACCAGCGCAAAGACCAGGCCTGCCAATCACAGAAGACGGATTAAAACGACACTAGGGGAACAGAACTTCTAGAACCACACAGGAAAACATAAGCAGAAGTTCAACTCCTTGACTCGCTTAGATGCCAAGACCTCCAGATACAGAGGTCTTATTTTATCACCCAGGATACAGCAGAAATCTCCTATACAAAAGCACCAAGGGGAGAGTAAATGAACCTGAAAGGAGTCTATAGTTAATCCCGTGACAATATATGGCAAGGGTGGAGAAACCCTTTACCTCTTAGGCAAAGGAAATTCCTTTTCGAATGACCCCAATGGTTACTGTGCATCTGCAGGAAGGAAAAAACAAAACAAACAAACAAAAACAAACAAACAAAAAACAAGCACAAAACAATCTTTTTTTATTATTATTTACTTATCTATCTTTTGTTGATCTCATTATTGTGGTTTGGCTATTTGAAGTGGATGTCTCCATTTTATTTATTTACTTTCTTCTTTTCTTTTCTTACGTGTACTGCCACATTTCTATCTCAATACCATGGCCTTTATACGTTTTTATTTTTTTTTGGAATGCTCACTGGATATTTCATTTGACGATTCTTTATGTACGGTTGTTCTATGCCACCTTCACTTTCCCCTCCTTTTCTCAAACCAAAAATGAAAGCCTTTAGAAGGACTCCACCCATTCCCGGAGTATTTGATCCCTTAGTTTATTTATTTATTTATTTTTATTTATCCGTTTTCTTTCTCTTCTATTTTTTTCTCTCTCTCTCCAGGTTATTAGTTTTCTCTTTTTCACACAAATCCACATAACTTGAACTAACTATTCCCGCCTCCCAATTAGGGAGGGGGAAAGGGGGTAAACAAGACCAAACAGGTGTAAGAACACCAAGTAGTAAGTTAGATGCAGAGGGGACCACTTGCTTTAGCAACCCGGGGCGGGGTGGCGTGTTTAGGGGAGAGGATATGAGAAGTAGGATGGGGACGGAGGTGGAGGGAGGACTATTTGGTGATGGGAGTTCCCCTGATTTTATGCTAATTTGTACCTAAAAAAAAAAAGAAAAAATTTACCTAAAATATGATAGTCAACAATATGTAAACCAATATGATTAAAATAAAAGTTATATTAAAAAAGAGTAAAACCATATTTATTCATTTCGTATTTTATATCTTGTCTTGTGTAGTCCTATTATTATCTTACCAATCAACATCTTTTGCAATAGATTTCACAGAACTCTTTATATTTACATTTATCCAGGAATCTAATGATACTCTTGCCTTTTGTAGAGCGTTCACTGAGTTGAAACATTTTCATTCTATTGAGTTTGTACTTAAAGGATCACATGAATTTAACCACAGAAGAGGAATTTCCGTTTAATATCTATAGAGGTTAGCAGCAAAACAGTCATTGTGTCCTTTCAAACCAGCTTGTCATTTTGAGTAGTCTTCTCCCAAACTTCCCCAAATTTCAAGTTTCTCCAAAAATTATACTTATTTTCTTAATTTTATAATAAAATAAATGGTCCATAAAAAATAAAAACCATGGGCATTAGCAAGATTAATACACAACTCTTTGTAGTCTTTTTTTCTCAAACAACTGCAGACAAGTTACTAGTTTTGCATGCTACTACTTCAGGAATTTTAGTCAATTACCTTTAGGTGTCTAAAGGTATCTTTAGTCAATTATGTGATTGGCTAGTATCCAAAGTTGGAATTAAAGGGTAAATAATTTTTCAGTCACAGAGAATCTTTAAGATAGATAGTAGGTTGTATTTGTTATTTCTGGAGCATCAGCGATCCTTAGGGTGTGTGTTGAACTAGTCCCAGCCTACTCACAGGACCTCTGTGCCCAGAGTGGAGCTAATACCTGAAGAACCCTCAGAAGTGAAAATGGCATCTCTGAAGTCACAAGAAGTTCAAATGGTGTCTCCTGTATCTTGTTTGTAGAAATGATCTTTAGGGAATATTTTAGAGTCTTAACTATTAGTAAACTTAAAAATGGCCTTTCAGAAGACTAAAAAGCAAATCAAATTTGGGTAGATATTTCTTTAAAAAAATCAGTATAAAGTAATGAAATTAACAAGTGGTGAATCAAAAATAAAAGAAAGGAACAAATTTTAAAAGAAAAGGGTATATTCTTATCTCAGAAATGCAAGCAGAGAGGACAAAGGTGTAATAAAGTAAGCTACACAAAAAATAGCATTATAATTTTATTTAAGAGATCTGCAAAAAGATCAGAATTTGAAAGAAGAAAAACTCATTTTGAGGATAAAGGCATAACAATATTTTGAGAGTAAATAAGTCTACCTAAAATTGTATAAAAATCTAGTGATGATTTTCACATGTATAATATGCAAAAATACTATTTCATTACTTCATTCTTTTCTACAAAGTTAGCCTTTATATAGTGATTGTATGAGATAAGTAATATTTCATAGTTAATAAAGTATGGAAAGAGTAATATCATTTTAAAATGATATGTAAGTGTTTTTATTTGTTTGGGGTTTTTTGGGGTTTTGGGTCACACCTGGCATCGCTCAGGGTTTACTCCTGGCCCTGTGCTCAGAAATTGCTCCTGGCAGCCTAGAGGGACCATATGGGATGCCGGGATATGGACCATCATTCATTTGCATGCAAGGCAAATACCCTACCACTGTGCTATCTCTCCGGCCCCTATGTAGAGTTTTTAATAGACTATTATGGCAATGAAAGTATTCATTAATCAGCTTTATTGTTAGTTCTTTTATGTTATAATCATCGAAATAAAAATTAAGAAATAAACATAATCATATTTGGAGTATTTTCTATAAACATTCTATAAACATTTCCAAAATAATGTGTCTATTCAAATGATATAATATTTAGCAAATATTATAAGTAAGAAGTAAACTATTCAGGATAAAAAATTATATATCAGTCAACTTTTCTAAAAACATAGAAAGAAAGGAGATGAAGAAATTCAGACAATGGAAAGATATCCTAAATATTTACATTTTTTTCACTTTTTCTCAATGAATTAGTGCTGTCACTACAACAAAATTGAAACAGAATTGTTGGTAGGATCTAAAATATAAGTTATTGATATTTGAAATACATAATTAAGAGCAATTATATCATATGTATTTTATGCAGCAAACAAATATTATTTCAGATACAAAATATGAAGGTTAATTTTATGAATAACTAATGTTATCCATCATCATAAAAAACAAGTCTCAGTATGTTAAATTTTTCTCCCATTTTACTCCATATACATCCTGTCATTGGCTAAAATACATCATATTTTCTCATAATAAAAATATGCAAATAGAAAACACCCCTGCACCAGAGATTCCCCAACTCTTAAGCTTCAACATCTAGAAAAATGCAATTTAACAGACTTTATATTCATCCCATTGTGAGTCTCCTAGGTAAACTCTGAGGGTTTGGTAAAATGATAAAAATCCACTTCTCTGGTGGGAAGTCTAGTTGACTACTATGGTAAGACATGGAGCTCTAATTGTCATTCAACATGTCTTATCAAATGGTCCAAAGTCATTGGAAAATTCTTTGGATTTTTTTTCTCACTTAAGTGGCACATGAGGAGGTGAAAACCTACATTGAACATAGTTCTTATTAACCAGCATTAACTGCCTGCCCTGGGAATTGAGTTCTGGTTCTCAAAAGCAAATAACAAAAAGTAAATTTCATCACACTGGGATTTTTTTTTTTGGTACAGTTTACAAATGTAGGAAGGAGATTAAACAAAATGGCCTTAAAGGCCACAAATGTCCAACAGAGAAAACTTGCTTCCTAGGATTAAAATCTATTGCAAGAATTACCTGATTCTTGTGTGTATGTGAGTGAATGTGCATGTGTGTGTGTGTGTGCGTGTGTGTGTTTCAGAATAAGCTTTCTTTTGATCTTTATAAATTGGCAGTTTTTCCTTGCGCTCTCATTACACACCAGTCCTTTATGAAACTCAATGAGTTTCATTGCTTATCTAATGAATACAGATCTCTCACTTTATTGCTATTAAAACAGATAAAACATTCATACTATTTTGATTATTGATACATGAAATTTTTCAGTATTTTTATGTGTTGTATAGATTTAAACAAGAATATTAGCAGATACATTTTATGTGATGTACAGGAGATTAAAATAGAATATTAGCAGATACATTATGATAGATCCTTTGTAGTGTCAGTTTACAGATAAAATATCAATTTAATATAAAATATTATATGATATGCAATATGAGATATAAAAACCAATATTATTAGACTCAAAAATAGATAATCTGAATAGTTGCTTACATTATTTCACTATCATTAACTATATAATTATTATAAGAGCTAATTATTTAAGCCAACCAAACTTTTAATTCTTAATCTTTCTTTTTTTAAGTATCATAGTCATGTAGCAAACTTTTTGGACCAAATTTCAACAATCCAGTGTCAATAAAGAAATTTGATTATTAAATCAATGAGTTTTTTGTCGTTCCTTTTTATGTTCTCTTTCTCCACTCTTATTTGTTTTACCACCTAATAACTAATTACTTTCTTTAATAGATAGCAATTAATAATATTTTAGACAAAAATTAGAAGTTTATTAAATAAATGACAGATTAACTCTATTGAATACATTTAAGCCTTATGCTTTTATCATATGCCTTCTATAAACTCCTTCAATAACTTCTAAAGCGCTTCTATAAATTTACAGTGGCAGTTACAGAAAAATGTGTAGACTATCCAGAGCATAAAAATATTCATTTTAATCTGTTACAAAGTGATAATTTTATTTTATTTTAATTTTATCTTTTTTGGTTTTGGGGCACACCCGGAGATGCTCAGGAGTTGCTCCTGGCTGTGCACTCAGAAATAACTCCTGGCTTGGGGGACTATATGGGATGTCAAAGATCAAACTCAGTCTATCCTGGGTCAGCCATGTGCTAGACAAACGCCCTACTGGTGTGCTATCACTCCGGCCCCAGTTTTATTTGTATTAGAGAAAGAAAATCATTATTATTTAGATCAGAGATTTGGAACTAAAAATGCCTGCTTGCACCATAAAGTATTCTGTAATATATATATATATATATATATATATATATATATATATATATATATATATTCTTTCCAAAGATGCTTCTAGTAATCTGTATTGTATTCTTTGAGTTATTATATGAAAGTACATATGTCATTATAAATGGCTATGGACATTATAGACTAATATATTCTGTGCAGTTAATATGCTAAATGATCAGTAGCTTTGAGAAAAGCAGGACAACTAGGGAATAAATACTGTCATAAACTTTTAGGGTCCACTCTAGAAAAAAGAGGAGTACATATCTTTAACAATTAAATATGCAAATGTATACTTCAGATTTTACTTTCTTTTGCTCTTACATGATTTATTCCTAATATTTTTTAAAGGACAGGACACAGAGAGCCACAGCCATAAATATTGGTACCAGGCCAGTGAAAGACTAGTGTGCCTGGAAGAAGTAGCAAAGGCCAAACACACAGCAGGAAAAGATTTCTTCAAATGTGAGATGCTTTCTGAAATACAGTGTGGCACTTGATGAGATTTTTTTCTGGCTGTGCCTTTTTTATTCTTTATATATAATATACTCTCTATGTTGCAAATAGCAAAATCTTTGCTAAGAGAGTAATAAATTAAAATCAATATATTTTTACTTCTTAGCCCTAAAATGTAAAACTATAATATACTTATGCCTCAAAATATTAAAACTTAAAGTCTACCAAAATACTTTCCAAATATGTATTCCAAAGCCAGCTCATGCCTTTTTAAAATAACTTGAAAGCAATATTCACTTAGAATTCTTAGTGTCCTCAGTTTGATTCCTATAAATCATTTCCAGATTATTTAAAATGTTCAGAAGTTGAAAAGTAACAGAGGCCAGAGGTAGCATGGAGGTAAGGTGTTTGCCTTTCATGCAGAAGGTCGGTGGTTCGAA